>JADRCH010000005.1:111670-152135 GCA_019843965.1 Rhynchomys soricoides | reverse complement strand
TATCCACAGTGTATGTATATCCACAGTGTATGTGTATCCACAGTGTATGTATATCCACAGTGTATGTATATCCACAGTGTATGTATATCCACAGTGTATGTGTATCCACAGTGTATGTATATCCGCAGTGTATGTATATCCACAGTGTATATATATCCACAGTGTATGTATATCCGCAGTGTATGTGTATCCACAGTGTATGTATATCCACAGTGTATGTATATCCATACCGTACATCTATCCACACTGTGCATCTCTCCACACTGTATATATGTCTGCACTGTATGTATAATGAACTGCCTGTTCATGAACTACTTAAGAAGCTATCACTCAGCTTTTAGGTAGACTTCTCAAGGATTGCGTTTCTTGGGTACAGGTGACACTTAATGGCAGCCCAAAAGAGCAGAATGGTGAAGCTGGCAGTGTTAATGTGCCTAACAAAAGCCATCAAGTATTTTCTTCCATGAAAAGACAAAGGTTGTCAACATTATCATAAGCAGGTGACATGAAAAACAGGATACAGTGCACAGTTTCATACATGTATCTGACCATGTGTCCTCTAAGAACTGGTAGAAGCAATATCATTGAATCATGGAGTTAATCTTAAATTACCCACTAAAGTTAGCCTCTACCAAGGGCAAACCTTCATAATCAATAAATATCTTGCATAACAAGAAATTACATTAAACTTGAGAGTCAGTGCATATACTGTTGAAAGGATATCGGTGTGTGTTTATGTGTGTGTGTGTGTGTGTGTGTGTGTGTGTGTGTGTATGAGAGAGAGAGAGAGAGAGAGAGAGCGCGCGAGCGAGCTGGCTACTGAAACCCCTTGGGAGTATCAAAAGCAAGTGGTCATGTCCACCTGTATGTCATATAGATCATGACATTCAAATTCTCTCCTAAAAGAACCTGATACTAGAGTAGAAAATGTCTGAAATATCCTGGACCCATAACTAAGCAAGCGCCAATAAAATGGTGGAGAAAGGAAAAGCCACAGAAGCCACAGTAAGGGCTCAAGCTAGCAGTAACTAAGCATCAAAATAAATTTAGTGTGTGTGTGGGTTATTTGAGTTTTCATGTCTTTACAGAAAAGATTTTAATAGTGATATCACAATCTATGTGTACTTTAGAAATCAAATAAAATCACACGCTAAATCAAAGGAGACAAATGGAAATGACAGCAGTCCTGTGACTCAGAATCACTGCTAGAGGAGCTGGAGAGATGGCTCAGTGTTTGAGAGCACTGCTGCTCTTTCAGAGGACCCAGATTCAATTCCCAGCACACACCGGTTGACTCACCACTGTCTGTAACTCGAGTTCCACAGGATTTGACACCCTCTTCTGGTGTCAGCAGGTCATACAAAACATGCAGGCAAACACTCATACACAAAAAATAATAAAATCAACTTATAACTCCAGTGGCACAATGAACCACTTGTGCAAGGTACTTAACATGGAAAGCATCAGGACAACTGCATGAGAGCATGATGGGTAAAACAAACGTTGCCTGATGGTAACTGAGTTAGTCACTTCACCTCTGATTGGAACGGGCACAATACATTTTGTTATCTTCTCAAAGGAAGAAAGCTGAGTATGTCACAAAGAACTTTAAATGTTATGATTTAAACGCCATGTTGGAGTGTGCTCACTGGAGGGCACGGGGCTACCCCCTACTCTTCAGGAAATTTGGGAATCCCTGTGTTTGCTCCTGCCACTTCCCACACAGTCCAGCAGGTGGTAGCCTAGACGGGGACAAATGTCTTCCTTCCCCAAGTGATGAGCAGACCCAATGCCTTCCCTCCTCCACACAGGAAAAGGATTTCCAAGGTTGTTCCCTGGATGGGTACTAGGGTATAGACCATCTATCACGAGAAGGAGTCTAAGCTAATACTGTGTTTACGTGTGATTGATCATGCAGCATTCTGAAGAGTCTTCCTCGTCTTCTTTGTGATTTCCAGAAATTCCTCTGATTTTATATCTCTTCGCCCTGATTTCTGTGACATGGCTTTGGGGAGGACTGCATATGGCCTACAGACACTTCTGGATGTTGGTTCTCTTTGTCATTTTCAATAGTCTGCAGGTAAGCCAAGCCTTACAGGCAACACACATTTAATGAATGCAAAACACCAAGTGTCGACGTTCGAAACGAAAGAGTCTACATATAGGTGAGTTTGTGTGCACATGACATACTAAAACGTATGTGGTAGGAGTTAAATCTTTAACATTTGAATACGGCAGAAATTCCAACTTTCTTATCATGTACGTATAAAAACGGAACATATTTACTTGTTTCTTTTCAGCAATATTGAGTAACTGCAAAAAATATGTTCTTTATGGATAGTTATAATCTGATGGCAGCCATGGAGAAACGATGACCAACATACATGGAGCATAGTCTAGCTACATGTTCATTCAATTGAGCAGTGAAATTGATGGTTGAGCAATCTCCTCTTAATGTTGAGATTTAAGAAAATTTCAGGGACTAAAAGTTATATTTGATCCCTTCTCAAGTCCAGCAATTGCAAGTTTAAATTAATTTCACAAATATGTCTAGGTAGACTAATTGAGGGATATAGCTACAGCAAAAATGTAAGCTAGCTTTCAATGCCTTTGTGAAATGAGAAGATGTTACATCTTCAAATTATCAAATGAGACAAATGAGCACATTTTTCTTATTTTCCAAAGTGAAAAAAATCTCTGAGACTAAAATAATTCCTAAAATTACCAAAAATGCTTTTACATAGTCACTATTTTGTTCACTGTCTTATAAAATGGATATGTGCATAAATACACACAATTAGAATCATAGCATGCAGCTGAGATATGATTCAGTGGTAGAGCGTTTACATAGCACACAGGAGGTCAGTGGGTCACTACCTAGTCTTAAAAGAAGAAGAGGAAAAGAGGAGGAGGAGACAAATTATTTAATCAGAACACAGCCTACATGATGACATTTAATCAAAGTACATTATCTGATTAGGAAGGGAAAACCACAAAGTGACTTAAAAGTTTGGAGTCTGGAGATACATGGGCACCTCTGCTTAGGCACTGTGGAAGTTCACTGGCACTGTCAAGACCACCACCACACCCCTGTAGGAATGATGATTAAAATGAGTAAACCATCAGCTATTAGATATGTCACAGCAGGTGACATTTACTCCTAGTATTGTGTAGGCCAAAGGGCCATTTCCTTCGGCCTGTACCAGCATGTACTCTAAGTGGAAAGGTGGGACATTAGGCCAACTTTGGATACCTAGGTTCTAACAGAACTAAGATCAAGGTCCACACTGATAGCCTGCTGTTGTGTGACAAAATTTTCCTGGGGAGATGAAGCACACCCCAGATAGGGAGCCAGAAAGGATGACTGTCGCCACAGTCCAACTTGGTGAACCAATGAGTTTCATTGGGGTCACTTAAAGGATATAGGTGAGGGGTTATTTACAGGAGCAGAAACACAGCTCTATCACCAAGACCCACTCTAGCATGGGTGACAGCTCACAATAACCTGGAGCACACTGAACAGTCTGCAGGTAGCTCAACAGGTTGGAGACTGTTCTTCCCAGGTGCCTCAGCTGCTCCAAACCTCTTTTAAGCAGGTCAGCTGGTTTTTGCTTCTTCCAGGAAGCTGGTCATGTCTGAGAGTCTTCTTAGTAATGGGGCTCTGTTTACACTGGCAGTGAGGGGCCTAGTGAATCTGGTCAGTTTCAGGGACTTCCTGAAGCTATGTTTTAGTTGTTTAGCTCCTTGTTTAAGCTGCTTGAGGCATGGTGGAATGTTTTGACCTCAGAGAAAACTGTTACACAAAATCTGCACATTTATTTTATTTGAAAGCTGTCCTGTGGTACACAGATGTGGTTCAGATCTTTAAATATTTGCTGCAGATCTTTAAAAATCGAAAAACATTGAAAACTTGAACTTCTGACTTACAAGATAATACGTACATGGTAGTGGTTTTCAAGCCCCAAGAAGAAGCCTCTCGTGTAGAGTATGTGACTTCATATTATATGTGGTGTGCTTTATTGCCCATAACTGAAGCCATAACACCCTCCATGCTTGTTAGACAAATGAAGAATGTGTGGCTATCAACAGGCTACCTCAGGCTGAGAAAGCAGGGTCAGCCGTGGCTATAAACAAGGGGAACGGTTAGTAAAAGTTCGAAATGCCCATGAGTCACCTCACAGCAACAGTGGGGCCACCTCACAGCAACAGTGGGGCCACCTCACAGCAACAGTGGGGCCACCTCACAGCAACAATGGGGCGGAGCGTGAGGTCCCAGAGGGAGGACTTGGGGAAGGGACTGAAGGAGCTGAGGGAGTTTGTATCCCCAGGGAGGGAGCAACAGTGGCAACTGGCCACCCTACCCCCCCATACTCCTGGAGACTGATCCACCAACCAAAGAATACACATGGAGGGACCCATGGTGCTGGCCACACATGCGGCAGAGGAGGGTTTTATTAGCCATCAGGGGAAGAAGAGGCCCTTGGGCCTGAGGGTGTTAGATCCCCCAGTATAGGAGAATGCCAAGGAGGGAAGATGATAGTGGGTGGGTGGGGGAATACCCCCATAGAGGCAGGGGAGGGGGAGGGAATAGGGAGGTTCCAAAGGGGAGATCTGGAAAGGGGAAACATTTGAAATGTAAATAAAGTATGAAAAAAAAAGAAAATGGTTGATCTGAGGAAGAGAGACAAAGTTCAAGTTGACATAAATACCAGCTCCCCATGCTCTTGGGATGCTCACCATCAGCCTTACCCAGTATGAAGCTTTGGGTGTTTTGGTTGTTTTGCCTTGATGGATTTTATTGCCAATTTTAATATTCTTCTCCCTTTGGATGTGGGTGGCATGCTCATATGCCTGTGCTTACCATTTCAGAGAATGACTGGAAATGTTTAGAGTGGGGTACCGAAAAGAGCCACTGTGAGCAGGCAGGCTGTTGTCACTGGAACTGTGGGCATTAGGACAAAGCTGAGGTGGGGGCAGTGACAGATTTTAGAACTGTCGAGATTTCTTCAGAGATTGAATGTGAGAATGTAGAGTGCAGGGGAGGAGCATCATTGAGAATCCCTGACTCGGCTAATGGGTGGATGTGGTCGCCTCCGTGTGACGATGTGGAGTCTGCAGTCTGTGTGACAGTGTGGAATCTGCAGCTCTGAGAAGGTGCAGAGCTGGTAAGGTTTTGAAGACACTGGTAGTTACAGCAAAGTTTTTGACTGGGTGTGTGGAGATGCTTGTGAAAGGGAGCACAGCAGAGAACCAGGCTATGAGTTTGGAGTCTCTAGAAAAGAGAGCTTCAACAAGAAGTGGTACCTACTCCATGGCTGTGAAAAACACAATAGAAAGAGAACATAGGCGCAATGTGACTTCATGGGTGGCTCCAAACCTGCCTGTGCATTCAGGGTCCAGCCCCTATATGAAGGAGGCTGTCAGTAGGCAGAACATTAGGCCTCACTGACAGAGCTGCTCTTGTAATATCTGAGTGCACTCTGAAAATTTACATGTCTGAAAAGTTTTTGAATGATCTAGAATTTATGGTTTAGGGGCCACAGTTTTAATGGAGAATGTTCAAAAAGAAACAAAAGCAAAAAGAAAATGACTGAGATGAGGCTGGGTCACAGAGAATTTTGAGCTTTGTGGAAAGAGCCAGAAAGGGAGAGGCTGACAAGCAAAAACAGGCTCTGGTGTAAGATCAGGCTGAGGTGTGAAGACCAGAGCAGAGGGCTTCTCTGAGAGGAGACATGTCCTGCTGGCTGGAGAAAACTCAGCGGTTGAGAGACTGCTGCAGCTAAAAGATAGGACTTGTAACATCCTCTGCTCTCGACTTGAGCAGCAGGGCCATGTGTGGATAAGTTCAAAGCCTGTGGAGTTATAGGCAGTTGTGAGCCACCCAGTAGGGGGGATGCTGAGAACTGAACTCAGATCCTCTGAAAGAGCAGTGTGTGCACTTAATTCGTGAGTCATCTCTCCAGCATAAGTTTGTCATTTGTTAGTGGATTCATGCTACTATTTATAGATCTGCTTTCTTAAATTACTTAAGCCAAAGTATATCCCAATTTGTTTAATAATGAGGGAGAATATTGCCAGGCTGATTCTTGGCTGGAAGGCATAAGAAGAACCTCATTAATCATGAAAATGCTGAAATATTATTGCACAAACCCACTGAATGTATTCCATGCTTCTATACATCTCATAAACATCCCCAGATTTTAGCCACAGAAAAGCTAACTCTTAAATAGTCTGGGAAGCCCGATGATGCTTCTCCTGCAAAATACACTGCACCACTTGGATTGGACAATGCCCACACCGTAGTTATCATTAGATACCACAAATCACTGCAGCTACTGGCTTCTACAATATGGTTCTGTTTAATCAGAACCAGTCAGAATCAGTCTGTTATATATTTCAGGTTTTCTTCTATGTTTCTTGCACTATCTAAATTTCACTGGATGGGGAAAAATTAACTAATGGACTACAAAATCAAATGCTTGCCCATTCTACGTTTGGAATTCCCACTTAGCATCCAGTGTAGTTCACTGCAGGTGTCTGCTTCCGTACACATTTAGTCATAGCTGCTTTCTCTGGAGGATAACAGCTCTTGAGAAATGAGCATTGTTAAAATAATCAGTTACAGAGAACTAACCATTTCAAGACACTCCCCTCACCAGTGCCTTCCAGTAGCCAAAGAGCCAACAGTAATAAGAAATGTCACTTTGTTTCCATTAGAGACTTAGCACATGAACTATTCATGAAGAGTGAAAAAGCAGCCTTCCCAGAAAACCCTGAAATAAACATGTAGAAGCCAGGGAGGCTGGGACTCTTCGCTGATTTATCCCAGAGCTATGTCAAGTTCACTGGGGGAGGGGGAAAAGAAAGAACTACATTGGTTTTGCAGAGTACGATTCAGAGTCTAAAGAATGCCTCATGCACTCTTCGAAGCTCCCAGACAAAGAAATACACAGAAGCTGAGAGGAGCAGGTGTATTTTAAGGTCCCTCCCTCAGTTTTCACCAAGCTTTCCGGGTTTGGTACCATATGGTCTGATGTCATGCCTGTTTATGTGAACTTCTTACTCCTTTTGACAATGAAAGACACCCTCTCAGAAAGCTGCAGGATTTACACTGCTGATGGGACTAGCTTTTCCCAGTAGGAGCATTTGATTCTGATCGCCAGCAAGAACATCCAATGGGGTAGCAGCACCTGGGTCACCTGTGGCTACACAGACTGTACTTCCTGAAGCTGGCTCTGTCCTTCTGAAACAAGTGCCTCAGTTTCTCCTACTTCCATGCATCTCCATCCTCTCCTTTAGTTTGTTTGTTCCTGCCTTTCACCTTTTAAATTCACTTTAACTGTATAACATGGTCCATGAGTGTTTACCTGGAAAAGCACATAGCATACTGAGTCACCCCAAACTGCAAGCCAACCAGATTCGCAGTAACCAAGGTGCAAATGTCTCTTTTAAAACTGTTTTGTTGTTGTTGTTGTTGTTGTGTGTTGTTGTTGTTTGTCTGTCTGTTTTGTTTGGTTGGTTGGTTTGGTTTTTGGAAAGCCGAGCAAGCAATAATGTACGAGACAGGTTTATATGCCAGTCAGATTCTTTCTCTTACTTTTAGTGTATATTTTCCTAGAGTCTAAAATTTTATTATTTTTTATATTGGTCAAATTCTAGTGTGGGGAGGGGTTTTTTTTTTTGTATACTTTCTACACACATATTTTTCAGTAACATTTAATGTTAGACTGTCAGACTACCTAGAATGAGCATAAAACTGTCAGTTAAACTCAGTTCTACCCCCATCACTGGGTGCTCAGGATCAAACCCAGGGCTTTAGGCAGCCTTGGCAAATTTTCTGCTGTTGAGTCCTGTACTCTGTAACTTTAATTCTATGCATCAATTTGACATCTCTGAGCTCTAAGTTCTAGTTGTCTATTTTCTAAACAGATGCTGATTATAACCCTAAGTTGTGTTCTTGTAAAAGTATTCTGTGAAAATATATATATATAATTTACAACTATGTAATTTTTACAAATGTAAAATACTGTAAATTAATTGGTGAATGGAAAGGTTTGTCTCTTGAGGCCAGAGAGATGGGCTGACAATCAAGTCTCATACTGGAGGACTGGTTCTCCCCCAGCCCTTTACCCAGACCCCATAGGTCCATTTTTCCTTGGTGTCTGACACTAAACTCTTGTGTGTCACTGTCTGTGCTTTAAGATTCAGGCAAGTAATTTATAAAGCTGATGTGGTCTTGTGCTGCTGTGACGGTAGGTAAAGAAGAAGAACAGGCTAGGAAGTAGAGCCTCCACCCCAACATCATTGAAATGCAAATGGTTAAAGCAAACACAGGCTCTAGCAAAGGTTTTTGCAGTGTAAATTCCCACAGCTGGCAGTCAGCTTGCAACCTCTTGAGGGAAATGTTTGAATTTCTTCATCACAGTAGCACTTACATTTCCTTAGGAAGGGGCGGGCCTAACCTAACTTGATCAGTAGAAGCACCTATCCTAACTTGATCAGTAGAAGCGCCTATCCTAACTTGATCAGTAGAAGCGCCTATCCTAACTTGATCAGTAGAAGCTGTCTTCAGTGAAGGTTAACCTAGTTTTGCCATCTCTTGGGGACAAACTCAGATGAAAGTCTTTTTGTTTCTTCTGGAAACCATCCCTCCCTGCAGTCCCTGGTTGTCATCTCTTCACTTCCCAATTCTATGAGAGTCTTGAATTCTTAACCTTTTGGGCAGCTGCTTTCTAGAGTTTCCTAGCTCTCCACTTCAGGCACAAGTGGCTTTAGCAGTGCCAAATGGAGCCGTAGCTCTTTTATCTGGAAGTTTCTCTTTTTTTGTCTAGTTCTGGTTCCTTGGTAGATTTGAACTTTGCTGTTTGGGGGAGAAAGTCTGGTGCATGATCCAGAGGGCTGCTGCTGCTGCTGTTCATTAGCCAAGGGTCTGACTGAGAATTACACATCCCTAAAACAAAAGCAAGTGCAAAAACAAGCAGCAGTAAGCACAGGGAGTCCCTCTTAATGGGCTTCCTTGTCCTGAGGGTTTGGCCTCTCAAGTACCAGCTATTTTGATGGTTCTCCGATGCCTTCTGTCTACCATTTTGTCACAGTGTATACGTGTCTGAAAATATTTCTCCATCTTGCATGGTTCTATTCAGTGACATTAATCTGATACTGTCTACTCCATCAGAGCCAGCGGCAAAAGTCTAAATGGATTCAGTTCAAAAAAATCTCATAAATTTTTAACTGAAACTAAATGCATATTAATAAGTGGAGTTACTAAAAGCCACTGCAATTCATCAGGTATTTAGTGACTACTGATAAAACATGTGCACTGACTGAACTGTAATGCAAGGATATTTGTACATCTAACGTCTTGTAGTCAGCAGGTGAGGTACACTTTATGCCTTGTATATCACCAAAATTAAATAAACAACTGGATAAGACCTTAGAATCTATCTCAATCAATCACAAATTTGCATTGAGGAATGCACTGACTGCAAAATGATCACATCAACAAGTGGAAGAAAAAATAGGGAAAGGTCATCAGAATGTCTGAACAAGTAAAAACCCAAGGCTGAGGTCTTCAGTCCCTGGTGTTCACAGCAGAAGGAGAGAGTCTACTCCCAACGCTGCACTCTGATCTCCGTGTGCGTGCCATGGCACAGGCACACCCACACTCTCACACTCACACCATATGTACACATGCAATAAGAATAAATCCATGTCTCTTTGGGCATGAGCCACCTTTCCTGGAAAAGTGTAGCTCTCCCTCCTCATCAAAGAAGTCTCCCATTACAGCAAATGTTTCCATCACAGAGAACCACACCTTGACACAATGCAGAGACTGACAGGAAAGCCCAGCCCCATGTGCATCGCCGTTCCCGTGTCTGTGGCCTAAGGAACATCATGGAAGAGGGGCTGGAAAGACTATAAGAGCCAGAGGACCAGGGAGTCAGCTGTGGGAGAGTCTGTCCTAGAAATGGGTGCATAAATAAGACGAGAACAATAACAGAACCAATGGACAAGTTAACATGGAAGGGGGCATGTTCCAGGGACTTAGCCCAAGACAATTAACCATAGTCAACTAATGGCTGCTAGGAAATGAAGTTACCCTTCCTCAGGGATGCATCCCCTTATGTCCAGTGCAGAATGGTTGGTCCTGAAACCATATGCACACAAACAGCTCAGCAAGTTCCCGTGTGTGTGTGTGTGTGTGTGTGTGTGTGTGTGTGTGTGCGTGTGTATCTATCACGTATATAACACATATATGGATATAATAATCATCAAAGAAAAAGGTTATAAACTAGAGGGCATATGGGAAGTGCTTGTAGGAGGAAGGGGAAGTGATGTAATTCTATTTTAGTTAAAAACATATTTAAAATTGTAAAGAATTTTTATTTCCAAATTATAAAGACCAAATCAGACTAAAATTACACAAAATAAAACAAGAATAAATGAATGAATTAATAAATATTTTAGAACAATAGAAAAGCCAGAGTATCACCGGGAAAAAGCAGCTCAGGATGCATACTTCAGAAGGTTACTGTACCTGGAGACAGGTCTACTTCTGAAGACTATAGATTGTGATACTGAAAAAAGAGATATAAATTAAAATTGACCTGATTGACCTTTCACCTCATTAGAAACCGGGCTCAAGGAAGATGTGTCTCCAGTGCTTCACACTAAATCAAGTCTAGACCAGCATTGTCTTTTGCTAGTGTTTACTTTGAGGAATGCATGAAATAAGTTAAACACGTCAAATTGTACATCCTTCCCTATTATTAGCTTTATTATTTGATTTCTCAAAAATGAGAATAGCCTCATTTGCTATACAAAACATCTGTGAAAAACAACTGAAAAAATATACTTTAACCTTTCCACCACCTATCAAGATGTGTAATAACACACCCACCTCTTTCCTGCCCCTAAGGTGACAGACACCGGGATAGCACAGGCATTTTAATTTAAGGCTCTCTCTCTCTCTCTCTCTCTCTCTCATACACACACACACACACACACACACACACACCCTCTGAGTTTCAGTGCTTAGCAGCACACAACTAAAACCAGTAAGCAGTGTTTTTCTAATTGTTAATTACTTTGGCTGTTCTTAGGTACCCTCGAGTCACATATTCAACAAGTGACCAACACAGTCATCTCACCAACAGGATGGCAAGGCATTGGCATCATACAAATGAGATGCCAGCGCAGAAGCCATCAGATAGGTTCTATCCTTTGTTGCACACTTTGTTTTAAGACTTTTTAAGATAGGCACACATGTGCAGTTCCCAAGTTCTTGTGCTGAGAGGGTCACACAGACAGCCCTATGACTTAAGACAGCTCAGCCTCAACAGTGTATATTATGATAGGAAAGCAGTACACATTTAGTAGAAGTTCTACTTCAAATTATGAGTTTGAATCTTTTCTGTATGAGACGCTCAGTGCTGAACACTGTCTCGGAGATGCAACTCCATCATCCATGCTCTCTCCAGGGCAAATGATGTGCCCACTTCATGAGGTCCCATGCTGCTGAGCTACTATGTCAATCTGTTTAGTGAACACATTCAGACTTAGACTGTTTTCAGTTTAAGATAGGTTTGTAGGAGTGTAACCTCATCATAAATCAAGAAAAGCATCTGTATAGTCAAGCACTGCAAAGGAGATGAATGAAAAGCATCTGTATAGTCAAGCACTAAAGGAGATGAATGATAGTTGATTTGAAATGAGATACTTAGGTAATGTAAACACCATTAGCAGCTCACTACTTTGTTACAGGTTTTTTATTTTTTAAAAATCAATTTTTACTTCTGTCTTAGTTTGGGTTTTATTGCTGTGAGGAGGCACCGTGACCAAGGCAACTCTTATAAAGAACAACATTTAATTTGGGTTGGCTTACAGTTTCAGAAGTTCAGTCTATTATCATCTTGGCAGGAAGCATGGCAGCATCCAGGCAGGCATGGTGCTGGAGAAGGAGCTGAGTGTTCTGCATCTTGATCCAACTGCAGCCAGGAGAGACTGTCTCCCAGAGTGGGCAGAGCTTGAGCCCTAAGAGCCCTCAAAGCCCACCCCCACAGTGATGCACTTCCTCCAAAGAGGCCACACCTCCTAATAGCAGCACTTTCCATGGGCCAAGTGCATTCAAACTACAACTAGCATACAGTAATTATTGACTATAATGGATTCCATTAAAACACATGATACCCCCCCCCCCAATTCCCTCTCTTAAGACTATTGCATTTTGTTTCCATGTCGGTTACTTGAATAAAGCATAATAAAGCAAAGACATAGTACTTTGTCTCCTAGAAACAAAGTGAATGCTAAGATTACTAACAACAATATGTGGAGAGATGGCTCAGCAGCTAAAAGCACGCACTTCCCTTTAGAGAACCTAAGCTTGGTTCCCAGTACCCATGTCAGGCAGCTCCCAGCTGCCTCTAACTCCAGCTCTAGGGGACCCAATATGGCCTGGACTCCTTGGCCATCCCATACCTCATTTACGTTATAATAGCCATCAAAACACCACTGAGTCATTAACTATTTACTATCCTCAATACAATCCTCATTCATAGTGAAATGGCCCTGAAGAATTAGATCATTTGTTTCCTTAATTCTGTGACTTAACTAGTCTTAATAGCAGTGCCTTAAGCAACAAATCAAGTTAGTGAATAAAGTTTCTGTTCCCCACTCAGTACATTTGAAAGCACTTATTAAGAAAAGGTTCATGGGACTGGAGAGGTGGCTTCATGGTTAAGAGCACTTGCTGCTCTTTCAGAGGATCAGAACTCATGTCTCAGGACCTGCATGATACAGGAAACTTACAACTATCTTTAACTATAACTTTAGGGGATCCAAGGCCTCTGTCTTCCATGGGCACCTGCACTCATATGCTTATACCAACATATACACACATAAAGAATAGTAATAAAAGTAATTATTAAAAAAGAAAGTGCAAAAGTGAATATGATTTCTGCCCGCATATTCAGGAAGCTCTCCCCTCAAGGGAGGAGGTGAAGTTAATGTGTGTCCTTACGTCCATGGTAACATTCTTGTTCTCTCCCATCTCACTGGTTTTCCCATTCTACAGGGCCTACACTTTTAACTGCGAACTGCCTTTTACCCAACTAACTCTACCTTCATAATGTAAATGTAAAATAGAATTCATGCTGGTGCTATAGCAACTGTGTGCCTAGAACACAGGAGTCCATTGGGTCAACCTTGAGTAATACAAAATCAGGAAAAGGCAGACCTCACTAGATAGAAAGATATGAGACACTTAGAGACTAAGGCTATAAAAATGCAAGCACTGGAGCCTATGGCCCAGAGTTGGTCACGTGTAGGAGAAGGCCTGGCTGAAAATACCCCAAGGCATCTTTTACTTAGGTAAAGAGGGAGGCCGAGGTTGCTTCCAAACACTTGATGATGTCTTAATCCAACCCACTCTTCTCTGGTGTCTTTAACATAATACTGTTTTTCTATAAATATCTGTTGATACTGTCCGTATAGCAAATACAAAGGAGAGATAATGTTTCTAGAAAAATTCTAGAATTCTAGTTTTATTTCTGTCTACGTAATTGGCCATTGCAGTGAGAAAGCAAAGACTTAATATACTTGCAATAGTCAAGGACTGAACAGGACATGAAATGACAATCACTCCAGTGTTCAATACAAAGAGGAACTGCTCCAGATGCAGCTGGTCTCCTAATTTGAAGTGAGCGCTTAGAATTTGAACAGTCCCTGTTCTTGCCTCCTGTTGTTTCCCTGCCTTCATTCCCCTGTGTGTTATGCAGCCTGCTCTTGATCCTGGGACAGCAATCTGTACTGCAGACTTGTTTGTCATGGATGCCCATCTCTGCCTCTGGCAGTAGCAAGAACTAAAGACTAGAGTGGAAGAGATCAGCAGAAGCTAGAGTGGCGTATCCTTATTAAGTGCTTGTCAGAGTGATTATCCTCTAAAAGGAGGTCATTCTATGTGCGCTGAAGTGTTTAAGGACAGTTGATAGGCAGGCACAATATAACTGAATAGATATTCATTATTTTTCCTCCAAAAGAACTTGACTAAATACCGTATCAGGTAAACTGTGCGTGATGTACTCCTGTCTCAGTGGGGATAAGCTATCATCTTCCTACATGGATTTTATAGTGGTTCTAGCCATTACATGTGGCTACTTCTTAAGTCATCAACTTTTGTGAAGAATTGCTATGAAATGGGACGATGGAAATGCCCCCTTGCACCGCTTGTCCACAGTGTAGAGATTTCTCAGGAGTTTCTGTTCCTGCAGAGCCAACTTCTTTGTCAGTGTATAAGAGCACAGGCACTCCTCTCAATTTATAAGGAGTTACACCCAAGAGAATCCCACAGAAGCAGAAAACACTCTAAACTGAAGATGTGTTTGGCCATTCTCAAACATGCTTGGAACCTTAGCCTGCAGTTTAACAAAACCATTTAACACGAAGACACTTTATAATGAGCACTCAAGTGTCTCCTGTAAAGTACAGTCCTGAAGTGAGCAGAGCGCCATCAACAAACTGAAAACACACCAGCCAGATGACCAGGCAGTCCAGATTGGCATTAATAGTAATCCACTCACAGTAACTTTCCCATTATTAATAATGTGCTTTTCTTTCTTAGAGATTATAAGGACCACCCATGTATAAGACATGTAGGAATGTCAGTCACCCTATTTACTCATTGCAGTTTAAAGATCTATTTTTCCTAAGAAGCCGGCTAGTAGCCTTTACAGGAACATATAAAATTTTTTCATATTTTCTTGAATTTTATACAGCTGCAAATGTTATTACCAAAGCAGTTTTAATTTTGAAGAAATGTCTAGGAAAATAAGTTCATTTTCAAATATGTACGGGTCTGAGACCAAATTTGAATGTCTCTCGTCCAAGTCAGCACGACTTGAAGTAATACAATTTTCCATAAAATGATAGAATGTTATAATTCAGCTAGGATTCCCATAGCAGGTAGGACTAGCCCACTCTTCAGCGTGCACTCAGCTGTGGCTCATTTCAAAGTAGGACAATGAGAAGAATGCCACGGACCATGCTGCGACATATGATTGTCAAAAGCAAGAAATGTCAGAATTTATCTTTGCGCCAGTGTGTTCTCTGTGTTTGCTCTGTCGCCATCTAAGTACAGCTCTAGGCGTAGGAAGATGTGCTCCAGAGAGTCCTCACTGTGCCCCCTCTGGCTCAGGGTTTTCTTATTTAGATATGACTGATGAGAATCTTGGGTTTGGTAACTGCGAAGTGCCTGTTCCCGCTCTAACACTTAGTACTTCCTTCTTTGGACAGATTCCACAGCAGGTGGTTTCTTTTTCCTCTCTTTCTTTTTAAAAATGCCTTGAAAGCACATGAGTCAACTATCTTAGGAGAAAAAAATAGATTCTGATAAATAAAAAGGTTACATATACCAAAACAAAACCACATTTTGTTAGTCCTTGATATTTCATCTCAACGTGCACTCTTCTCTCTCACGCTTGGCATGCATGTTTTCCATGCAGAAGTAAATAGGTGCCAAACATAAAATCTGACTGAAATGCGGTTCTGTTTAAATCACCACGAGTGGTTCATGAATCAGTGTGAGTCAGCGAGATCACGTGCATACCTAACCTTGATTCTGAGACTGCTCCTGTGCCTGTTTGCATCGCTTCCAGAAGTCATGAAGCTGTTTTTGCTTGCTGCCGTACAGTGGGTTTTGTCCCACTGTCAGCACTGAATTGTCTAAGTGTCTGTCCCCTCCTTGCTACCGCCTCCAACCCCATTCTTTCTGGTATATTCTTTGCCTTCATCTCTAGGCATCTCATTACATCCAGCATCCGGAGACCCCAGCCTATCACAGCCCCCATCCTCACTTGTTCCTCCCAATACTTGTCTCTTGCTTCTCTTTCTTCATTGTTATCTCCCAGGACACCCCACTGCCTCCTTGTTCCTTTCCTGTAAAACCATGGGCTACACTTGTTTCTCAGGGAAGCACCAAGAAGATTTTCATCATGGGACTGGATTCCCTCTGACTTTGTGATCCTGGGTCAATGAGATCAATTTACAGAGCTTAGTTGGAAAGTCTGACCTTCTAAGCCATTTTTTAAAAAATTTTCCTTCAGTTCTTTCCATCTAGAGTTAAAATCATCTTTGAGGAAAGATTGTTATGAAAAAAATGACAAGTTTAGTCAGGCACACGCCCTTATTCCTAGCATTCAGGAGGCAGAGGCAGGCAGATCTCTGGTTTGAGGCCAGCGTGGTCTACAAAGTGAGTTCCAGAATAGCCAGGGCTACACAGAGAAACCCTGTCTCAGAAGAAGAAGAAGAAGAAGAAGAAGAAGAAGAAGAAGAAGAAGAAGAGGAAGAGGAAGAGGAAGAGGAAGAGGAAGAGGAAGAGGAAGATGAAGATGAAGATGAGGAGGAGGGGAAGGAGGAGGAGGAAGAAGAAGAGGAGGAAGAAGAAGAGGAGGAGGAAGAAGAGGAGGAGGTGGCAGCTTACACCATATAGCTCAAGGTAAGTATGGAACCTCTTGGAAGGGAACTGTGCTTCTGGATTTTGAGAAGCTATGGCCAGAGTTGCAAAGCTCTCAACTAAGAATTAGGAAACACAGACCTGGCTTTATCTACTGTGTGACCTGGGTCAAGATCCTAAAGCTTGCTTTCTTCATCTTAAAGAAGCAGATCCCTCACCTAGGATTTGATGCTTTAATTGTAAAACTTTAGAAAAGCAAACCAAAAGAAAAGCAAATCATGCCTTATATCAGCACCTGAAAAGATTTTGTGAACACTTTCATATATTCTGGGATGTTTTTATACATTTCTCAAAGTTTTCAAATATAAATGCTCTCTAGAATTCTTGTTTTGAGTTGAGAAACTGAGACTGCAGGAGTTTGGGGCGTCTCTAGACTAGCAGGTCATCGGTGCTAGGGCAGGGAAGTGGATCTGCAATCTCCAGCAACTACCGGTCCCAGAAGTCTTCAGGGTCATAATTCCTCACTTGTAAATGTTCCCTATGTAGGTGCTCCCTATGTAGGTGCTCCCTATGTAGGTGGCCACTATGTTGATATGCCCTATGTAGGTGCTCTCTAAGCCTTTCCTTACTTTCTCAGATATCTTGGGACTTACAGAACACATTTTGTATTCAAACTGTAATTTTTATTTTTACCAAAGCTGCTTACTCAAATGCTATATGTATAATACTTTGATAAGTACACAGTAAAACAGCAACTCAAGAGAGGACAACTTAATAATTTGATACTTCCTTGATCATATAATAATTCCCCATCACTAGTTAGCATTTGGAAAGGGAACAACTTTTGGCCTTCTTTTTTCTCTCTGAGAAAAAGAAGGGGAAAAAAAGAGTGTCACTGAGTAGGCAGAGTAATATAAATAATTCATATACCCACTCACGGTAGGGTTACAGTCATGCATTAAATGGACAAAAATAAAACCCTTGGCATGATCTACCTTCCCTCCATTACTCCAAGAAACCACGTAACATCTACATGTAGTTGACCACACCATGTAACACAGAACCTGCAGTATAATAAAGTGCTGATTATCTGTGTGATTTGTTAAGCACAGTAAACTGTAGAGCATGCATTAGTAATTTTGTGATCATATAGCTTATGAGGACTTGAAATTAACTGTCGCTTTCCCACACTGTGAATAACTTATTACTGCACACAATAAATTCAGTCATACAATACTGCACACAATACACAATACAATCCTGGCTGTGACAGAATACCTGAGCAATACAACTTGGAGGTGGCAAGGTTTATTTTGGTTCACCTGTTTGGATGTCTCATTTCTTCCTGGCAGGCAGGACTCTAATTTAAGCAGGACACTCCCAGCAGCCAGGAAGCAGGGGGTGGGGGGGTGGACCCACTAGCTGGTACATCTCATTTTCTTCTTTCCAGATCTCCAACCCATGTGATGGGGCTACCCACACTCAGGGAAGGTCTTTCCCTCTTAAACCAATCACCTTAGAAAAATGTCCCATAGGCACTCAACAGTGTAATTTTCTAACCTCCTAGGTAGCTTTAAATGCAGTGAGTTTGACAGTCAGGGTTAGGTACCATAATGGTTTCAACTGAATATGCAGTACCATGAAGCTGCTGTGGAGGTGAAAACTCATGAGTAAAACCATCAAACCATCTATGTATGTGAGCTACGGCCAAGTGTGTGAAACTGAAACGAAAGTACTAGCTCCTCTCACTGCGAAGGCGGGTTTACCTTGTGTGGTTTGTATTTATTGTTGGTAACAATACCGCTAACATGAAGAGTTAGTAGGAAGATCAAGAGAAGCCAGCCGGGCAGGGGTGGCGCATGCTTTTAATCCCAGCACTCGGGAGGCAGAGGCAGGCGGATTTCTGAGTTCGAGGTCAGCCTGGTCTACAGAGTGAGTTCCAGGACAGCCAGGGCTACACAGAGAAACCCTGTTTCGAACCCTCCCCGCCCCCGCCCCCCAAAAAAGAGAATCCGAAAGTGTGTTCAGGGCAGGTGTGGTCTTTGAGGTGGGCTGTAGAAGAGAGTCTCCATGGGTGCTAAGTAGAAGAAAGGATGGAGAAAGTCACATAGGTTTGGTTTTTTAACCGAACTGTAACGGTGTAGGAAAATAGCACTGAAAACCCTGGGGCAGGGACAGGTGCTAGGAGCAAGCACTGGTGTCCCATCATTGTGTATTTTATTAGAACAGTTTACAGAAAATTGTAAAATTCTTCTGTGGATACCTCACCCATTACAAACTTGAATGCTGGCTTTTGCATTCTTTCTACAGATTCGGAGACAGCATCAGGAAGAGGCCACTAAAATACAAACTGTTGCCGTGGATGTTCTTGTTCTTTCCCTAATACTGGCTCTGCAGAGTGAGCAATAACAATGAGAGGGATGCACGTTCATAAGCCAAAATCGTAATCTAGGGTGTAATGTTCTTTAGAGTGGGCCGCAGCGGTCTCCTCATGCATCTCTCCACAGTGGCACCTCACACAGAGCTAAGAGCCTGTGAGATCAGAAGTGCAGGGGCCTGCAGTTCAGCACATAGTGAAATGACACTGAAGTGAGCAACCTTATCTTGTCTTTATAGTACAGGAAATGGTAGCAGGTGTGTGTGTGTGTGTGTGTGTGTGTGTGTGTGTGTCCATGTGTGTCACAGTGCATATGTGGAGGTCAAAGAACCACTTCTGGGAGTCACTTGTGCCCTGCTACCATGGCTTCTGATCATCAGGTTTCCATGGCAATTACTTTTAGCCAATAACCCATATCACCGGCCCCATGGTTCCAACCCATGTCACCGGTTCCAACCCATGTCACCGGCCCTACGGTTCCAACCCATGTCACCGGCCCCATGGTTCTAACCCACATCACCGGCCCTACGGTTCTAACCCACATCACTGGCCCTACGGTTCCAACCCACGTCACCAGCCCTACGGTTCCAACCCATGTCACCGGCCCTACGGTTCCAACCCACATCACTGGCCCTACGGTTCTCTTATTTTATCAGTCGCCACCTTCTATCTCACCATAGTCATGCTAGGATTACAGATACATGCTGTTACCTCTGGCTTTACGTGGGCTGTGCGGGTCCACACTTTGGTCCTCATGCTTAAGCTGTGAGCATGTTATCCACTGAGTCTGCTCCCAGCCAGGAAGGGTTTTTATAATAATAATAATAATAAATACATCATTTCTAGAATCCTTGGGTAAAGAAAGTTTGTGTTTCTATAATGTCAATGTTAAGCTTCTTAAATGTTCGGTTGTTTCTGAAGGCTGAACTGCTATAAGAAATTTACAGAGCTAGTTCGTTGTTGTTGTTTTGTTTTAGTCTTTAAGACAGCATCTCACCTTGTCCAGGCTGCCTCAGATCTTGACCTGGCTGTAAACATGTTATCTTTCTGCATCAGCCGCCTGAGGGTGACATAATAGGCAGATGCCGACCTATTTCCATGTTTATTTAACACCTTTATGATGACAGCATTTACTTCTCTATGATTTTTATTTTTTCTTCAAATGCTTCCTATTTCTCACTTTTATTTCAAAGAAATGGTGCGTCACTACTACAAACATGAAGACGTACCCCAGAGTCTCTCCATTTGCCTCCATTGCTCGGTTCCCTCCCAGGTTCCCTCCCAGTGTTCTACCTGTTTGGTACAATGATTTGCTAAAGAATGAAAACCATTTCCCACTGAAAACAGATCCTGAGCTAGCAATTACTGTAGCCATCTCACAGGTATGGGAACAAGATAACTTACTGAAGACTTGGTAGCCAGGACCAGTTTTATCTAAAGCTCCCATCTCCTTATAAATGACCAGGGCATCTGATAGATTAATATACAAAGGCACTTTTGCTCCATTCCTAGAAAACATACCATAAAGTACAATCAGAAGGAATGAATAATCAAATCATGACCACAGAAGGCTAAACGTCACGGCACTGAACAGCTCAGTTCTAGTGAACGTGTACCGTAGTGTGTTTCCTCTCTCGCAGGCCACAGAAAGAACAGCCTGTGAAGTTGAAACTGTGCCTTCCCTGGATCCTGCGCTCAGCATCCAACAGTAAAGACGGTCAGCTACTGGAATCTTCACTCAACACATTAGCTGCGGCATCTAGCTGAAGGGAGTCCCAGATGTTTACTTAAACAAGCCGCATGGTTTCTAATGACTACAGTAGAGGGCCCAAATGGATCCCATTGTTGTTTGAAATTACAATACTAAGCAGTATGATTAGATTTTAAACAATGCTATAAACAATTCTTCAGCGGCCATGACGAACTTTGCAGCGCCGTGGGGCGGCTTGCTTCTCACCCCTCCAAGAGTCATTGTGACTTTAGGAAGGAGGTGGATGAGACTCTTTAAGCTATGAATTAACAGTATGGCAGTTTGTTGATTTTTGAAAGCATCCCAAATGTTCATTATGAAAACGAATAAGAATTAAATGGTTTGGGACAAGTCCTGGTGCTTGCTGTGCACCCCGCTTCCTGATTTTGTATCCTGAATTCAAGCTACCAATTCAATATGCTTTGCTTCATCTGCACACGCTGCACTGACTAGCTATCTAGCCAGGGAGCTACCTGTCCTATCTCTAAACTTTGAGTAAGCTCCTCTTTACAACGACTCATATCTCTACCAAGTCCTCTTGCACAAGAACAAAGGCTCAGCTGCTTCATCAGTACCTACAGAGTAAAGCCCCAGGGTTGATAAACAACCCCCAGTGGGCAGGGTGCTAATGGGGCTTCCACACGGATAGTAACTACTTCATCTTTGGCTCCAGGCAGTCACTATCTCATTACCAGAATTTTGAAAGCAGGAAGTTGTGAGCTACAAAACAGACACCTGTGGATGATCTGGAACTTGGATGCCTGCCTTGTGACGCTAGGGAATCAAACTGTATCTTACATGTATGCTGCTTCAGAAAGAGGCATGCCCAAGCATTGCCTTTCCCCTCTTGCTCCCAGCCCTGTTTTTGTTTTCTGTTCTTCAGTTCCTCTCTGTTTTCTACAGCAGTGGTACAGAAATGACAGGGCCAAGTCACAGAACAATCCTGTCTCCAGCCCAGTGTTGCAAACAGATTACATCATGTGCTGGACTTCTTTCATGGGGGTGGGGGGGAACTTGCAGGAAGCAAATCAACTTCTCAAAGCAAAGCAAACACACAGGCCGTGAATGACTGCATTTGTCACATGAGAAAAGAAGTACTTGCAGTGGACCTAGGGTGCTGACTGTGTCACCAGCTTCTCACTCCTGCTCAAGGCCACCAGACTGTCTTGGGCTGGCCTCATTTCTCCTCCTGACCCCACTCTTAGTCTGTCATTTGAGTGAAGCATGGAACCTTCAGTTACTTTAGCTCCTCTAAGTGGGACAGTGCCTCTGGCTATCAGCACAGTTCTTAGGGAAAATATTGGATAATTAAATGTGTTTTTAATATAAACATTGTTTTGGTAGTACACACTGGAAAATGGTGGAGCATGTAAGTAATTTGGAAATGCCAGGCTGGGGAGAAGGTGCTAGAACTTGTTAGTCATTTCCAGACCAGACTTCTGCAAACCAAGTGGATTTGTGGGAGAGCAGTGGGGCACTAGAAGTTTCAAATAAGAGATTGAATTTAACAAGGATTTACTGAGGACCATGTGCTAGCCTTATAATTAAGATTTATGGGCTTTACTGTCAGAACAGAGGAATTGAGAGAGTGGGTCTTCAGGGAACAGCCCCAGCCAGTGGAGGACAAGGTGCCAAATGAGGGGAAATACAGAACACTGCACTGCAGGGGTGGAACCAGAAGAGGTTACTGTAAATTAGTGAGTGCCCGGAAGACTTCAAGGAAGTGGTAGGTCAACGCTGGATCCTGACCAACCAAAGAGAAGACTTGGAAGTGTCATAAAGGGCACACTAGCGTGGAGGAGGTGGGATGGGTGTCATCTACCCAGTGTGCCTCGAAATCCACGCGTTCATGGTTTGTTGATCTGGTTTACAGTAAACTGTATTGAACAGCTTACTAACAGAAAGTGCATTGAATCAGAATAAATCTTGCGAATTATTTAAGACCATCAGGTTCTTCTTTCTTCCCCCTCTCCTCCTCCCTCTCTTCTTCTTGCTCGTTCTTCCCTTCTGCTGTTCTTTCTCCTCCGAAATAATAAGGCTGCTTTTAACATGCTCTTACTGTGTGCCCAGCATGGAGTTAAGCACTCCAAGATTTCACTTCCAAGGGTTTAGGAGTGTCACTGACCTGGAGGTGAAATAGGCCTCTCTGACCAGCGTACTTAAGTCTCTGCTGTAATCTTCTGTGGCTAGCATCTGCCTTCTCTCTGAGCCTAAGAATTTTCAATGCATTCTTTGAGATCAGGTCATTTGCCCCAAGAATTCTGTGTTGTGTTGGCCCTGACTATTAAATTTTCTCCATCTCTGAGGGCACAGAGAGCTCCATCCTTCCATGGGTTTGTATGTCAGGAGCCGACCAATACAGGTAGGAAATATTCTTACCAAGTCCTACCTGTACTAAACACAGAGATGTTTCTCTTCTTGTCTATCTCCTAGACAATATAGTAATAATATTATATTTATATAATCTGTATAAAACTATTTATACAGACTCTACCTTGGATTAGGTATTTCAAGTAATCTACATGTCATATACGGGAGGCTGTGCATCAGTTACATGGAAATACTGTCAAGAAGGACTTGAACTGCTCACATTGTGGTATCCTCAGTAGGCTCCTGGAGCAGCCCTCCCGATATACAGAGGGAAACCCTCCCTATATACAGAGGGATCACTGAATCTTCGCAGCTACTATTTATGTAAGCAGTATTGCCTGCATGACCCATCTGTTCTGGTTAGTGTCTGAAATGTCTCTCAAAGGTTCCTGTGTTAAAGGCTTGCTCCCAGCGGGTGGTACTCTGGCAGTGTTAGGACTCTGTCCGACTGAGCCCTCTTAGCCCTTTGTATTTCCTAGCTGTCTTGAGATAACCATGGTGTGTTACCTCCAGTCGGCATAAGAGCAGTGATCGGAGCTCCCAGGATCTGAAGCTTTGAACTAAAATAAAATTTCATATAAGTCGAGTATCTCAGGCGATTGTGTCACAGCAGTGGAAACTTTGCTAACATTCTCCTTGTTAGATTTCCAACTTGAGACAAACGGCTGAGATGCCTGTGTAACACATCAAAGCAGACACTGGCAGACAACAGGTTGTCCTATCATCTCTCAGTCCCTGCCTATTACAGGGCCCTCCTGGCTGACTTACCCCACCCCTACCCTAAACTTCTCCAGCCCAGGGACTGGGCTGCCCTCCGCTAGCTGTTCCTTGCTCTGTGATCCCACCAGTTTAGAAACCTGCTCCCTGTCTTCTACTCTCTTTGGGTCCTTTTGGCTGGTACCCCCCTCTCCCTTCTCCCTCTCCTCACATGGCTCGTATCTCTGGACTCTCCCAAATGTCCCTGCCTCTGGCTCTGCTCTCCCACAGTTCTGTAGTAGACTTTTTCTCTTCTCCCATAGCTGGGAGAAGTCATGTATGTCCCTTCCTGTTTCTTTTTGTTGTTTCTTTTTTTTTCATTCAATCCTCAAAAGGAAGTGATACATATTGATTTCTAAGATCTATTTTTTTATTGTGTAAAGTGTGCTATGTGTTTATATGTGGGTGCCAGTGAAAGCCAGAAGAAGGTGTCGGATACTGTGGAACTGCATCTGGACTTTTTAAGCTGCCTGACATAGGTTCTAGAAACTGAATTGTGATCCTCTGGAGGAGCAGCCAGTGCTGTAACCACCGAGTCATCTCTCTAGCCCAATGTATCTTTTTAAAAGGATCCTTTAAAAGATCAGTATTTTCACGTTTTGCCAGCAGTTCAGAGTTTAAAAGATTCCCATAAAGCTAAAGGGAATGTGTATAGCTGCAATTCTCCACTTTGAATAAATCAACAAAGGTAAGCAAGACTTGCCCACAGGGCTTGCCTTGTTACTTCGATTATAAGGCTAATTATCCAACCTAGAAACTCCCACACAGGCGTGCCCAGAGTCTTGTCTGTCAAGAAAGCAGTCATGATGCCTCACACTGGCTTTCTCAGTGGCCTCCTTGACCACTGATTTATACAGCCAACCTGCAGCTCTCCCTCCTGAATATCACCTTTCTCCAGCCAACCTGCAGCTCTCCCTCCTGAATATCACCTTTCCCCAGCCAACCTGCAGGTCTCCCTCCCTGAATATCACCTTTCTCACCTAACAGGCTGCAGAGTGTTCTTGTGTGAACTGGTGCTTCTGTCTGCTCTCATCCACTCCATCTGTAGTCCACGGACTACTTGAATTTAAACTTGTCAGAAGCAGCCATTGTTGTCAGTATGGTTGTTTATGCAGAGAAATAAACCAGTTCCTCAGTCAGATAAGCTAATGGATGAAAGAAAGAAAGAAAGAAAGAAAGAAAGAAAGAAAGAAAGAAAGATGATAGATAGATGATAGATAGATAGATAGATAGACTAATAGATAGAAGATGATAGATTGATAGATGATAGACAGATTGATAGATAATATATAGATAATAGATTGATAGATAATAGATTGATAGATGATTGATAGATTGATAGATAGAAGATGATAGATTGATAGATGATAGATTGATAGATAATATATAGATAATAGATTGATAGATGATGGATAGATTGATAGATAATATATAGATAATAGATTGATAGATGATAGATAGATTGATAAGAGAGAGACACCCAGGAACTTCTAATCCTGATAACAGTAAATGCATAATTCAGACACAGGAAGAGTACTTCTAAGTCTTTTTAAAATGAGATTTGTAAAATATGGGTTTGTGTCCCCTGAAAATACAGGTTGAAGTCTGATCTCCACTGGCTCAGGAGATAGGCCCCCAGAAGGTGCTACTATGATAAGGGCCCCACTCTCCTGGGTGGGCTTAGTGGCCTAGAGAGGAGGTTAGAGGAGCCTTCAGTCCCTGCCGTTCTCCACAAGACACCACCAATTAGGAAAAAGCCCTTGCCAGAGAGCTGGGCCACAGGCACCCAGATCCTGGTAGCCTGCGAACTGTGAGCAACATGTCTGCTGTGCTGTTTAGAGACTACCCATTTGGAGCTATTCTAGGCCTGAGAAGCCTAAGACAAGAATAATATCAATAATAGCACAGTTCAGATTGACATGAATATCTGCTATGTATGGCCATACTCGAAAGGGGTTCAGACATCTTGCTTTTTTCAGTCATTACCACAGCCCCTCAAGACACTTGCCCTCACCTTCAATACCTTACAGATGAGAAAGCTGACGCACAGCAATGCTAGCCATTGTCTCTGAATGACAGAACCAGTGAGCTACCCAGCCAGGGTTTAGACTAGGATTTTTAAGGCTCGTTATTTCTATTCCCAAGGCATGTGGCTCAAGGGTTTTGCTGTGTTCACTGCCTCTTCAGGAGCACAAAAGCCAGGGGACCTCTCTCTCTCTCTCTCTCTCTCTCTCTCTCTCTCTCTCTCTCATCTACACTCTACCCCCTCACATATGCCAGTGTCCTGGCAAAAGTCATGTCTGAAATCTGTCCTGTGACACCCCTTGTGGGCATTCACTGTCAGTGAACACGAGATGCAAGCTGGGCTTTTGGGGGAAGGGAGAAGTGCATAAATGTCACTGCCAGTTGTTGTGTCAGTAATGACAATCATGCCCTGGTCTGTACTCTAAGAATTAGCAAGCAGACTAGAAGATACAATTCAACAGACATGTATTGGTTCATACTGGTAAATCATGCTTGCTTATTTAGCTTATTTATTTGTTTGTTTATTCGCTGTGTTGTCCCAGAAGTTGACCTCCCTCGTGCCTTGCTCACACCAGGCATTCTCACTTTATTTTTCTTCAATAGACTGTGACCAGAGCAAGCAGTGCTCATGACCAGCAGTGGCTTGAACAAGCTGTTCTTTTTCTTCTTCTGGCTGTACACGGGCTAATGCCTGCTTGGTGAGGCCTCAGCTGTTATTAAAAGGAGCTGACTCCTCTCTTGCTTACATTTGGAAAATGCCACTTGGAGATGCATTCATTAAGAACTTTATTTCCACAGTTAGAATCTGTTCAAAACTTTTGTAAGGGGCAGAAAAGCCTAAGGGGAAAATCCTGACACGCCCCCCAAGCACCACTGTACTGAGTATTCAGTTCATGTGCACACAGAGTAATTAGAAACAGGCCGCTGTGAGATCCACCTTTCAGGGTCCTGAGACACAAGGAAAGGAACAGAAAGTCACTAGTTGCACTGTAAGATTGTCTTTCCAGAGTTGGAAGCCATAGAAACATTCTTAGATTTATTTTACTAGTAAACAAAACACTTCGCAAATTCAATAACAAGTCGACGGCCCAAGTTAGGTTTTTGTTTTGTTTTGTTTTTTGTTTTTTTTTTACTTTAAACCATACTGACCTTTATAGAAGCAAAAGAGCAATGTTTGACATTTTTGTAGAAACTAAAGAGACAATTTGGCAATTTTTAGCCAGTTGCTGCATATTGCAGCTTAAGCAACTCTTTCCAGACACAAACCTCTTTCAAGTAGGCTTCCTTTCCTTTTCAAATCCCGAGTAAAGAAACAACTTTAATCACAGGGGCTTGGATTCGCCTGAGGTCGTCTTTCCCCTTTTTTCTCTCGGGGTGTGGGGGCACTAAAGACAAAAGGAAAAAACATAAGACAGATGTGTGGACAGAGAGGGGGAGGGGGGGGGGGGGGGGGAGGGGGGAGGGAAGAAAGGAGAAGAGCAGGGGACAGCACACTACCCCTGGAAAGGCAGGATTGCCTTTGACCTAAACTCTATGTGCATTTCTGAACTGAGCCTCAGATCAAGCCAAAAGTACAGGTCCTGGCTTGGTTCTTCAGATTTCTGGCTCTGACTCTCACGCCATAAAGAAGACACGCGGCCATGAGCTGTGGGGGTGGGGTGACGGGTTCTTTCAACTTGTACCGTGTTTTTATCTGATCACTTGACTTCTTCTTGGAACAAAAATAGCCTGTTGTCTCCATCTCAGCCACTGGACTCCTGGTTATTTTGGGTGGGGGTTCCCAGTAGCATGCTGGAAGGATGGCACTGAGTCAGGGGAGAGTTCTGTGTTGCCTTCCTGCTGTGGGCAGCCAGTCTCACACTCTTGGTTTCCAAGCTTTTTCTTACTGAGAATTGAGGGCAGCTGTTGTCTTCCACCCTCCTCCTATGCTTTCCTCATCACGTCTGTGCTCTGGAGCTCATGCTGCCTTGTACATGTACACACTGCTCCATGAAGCACAGCAGAGCTGTTCCTGGCCTGGTATGTACTGGCGTGTTCCTTCTCCCTGTCTGTAAAGGATTCGTAGGTTAGTGACTTCTCTGAGGCTGTGTTTCTAAGGGATTTGAAGCTCTGTGTTCTGTTCTAGTCCAGAGCAGGGCCAAGAATCCAGCCTCTCCATCCTCCTGCCTCAGATCTGCCACAAACAGGACTTGACATCTTGTGGTTCATTTGAGGCCACCCTGGGAGCTGGGGTTGATTCCAGGCTCAAAAAAAAGGGGGTCAGAGAATTTTAAAAACAACTCTGATTTCTTTTTTTTTAAAAAAAAAAAAAAAGTCTGAATTAAAAAAATTTGTAAAAGGCAAAATCAGGAGAATGTCATTTTCTTGATCCTCATAGAATATTAGGGCTTACCTGCTAGAAAGCCAGAGATAGCAAGCTGACAGCTGATGAACTGCCTGCCAATCAGCTTTAATTGGCCTGCACAATGTGTAAAGCTTGTCCTTAAACATAAGAACATTAACAGCCTAGGAATTTTCACATCAAAATTTGATTTTTAACTTCATAAAAACTGGAGAGTCAGTCTGACACAGGCTCAGTCTAGAAGAGTCAAGAACTGGTATCCTTTGACAAGGTGACCTGCTCTAGGTTGGGCCCCCCTCAGCCCTATAGACCCAGTGCCATGTCTCTACACTTATGAGCAAGAATAACATGAAATCATAATCTAGCCAAGAATCTTTCAATAAAAAGATACAACACCTTACCAGTGGAGAGAGTCAGATGGCCAAGGGAGTGTGGGCATGGTATTTCATTTTACCTTATAAAGTCGGACCCCATACCAGGTGACCAAGTTGATAAACATGAGGCATAATGCTGAAGTCAAAATACTATGAGCTCTAAAACATTCTCATTGCTTTCACCCGAAACTATAGAGATAATATCCAGACTCCATGTTTCTGGTAGCTGCCAGCTGTCTATAAAACTGCAGAAGCTACCTTTGGTGACCCACAGCATGACAGCCACTGGAAAGCTATGTGGTAAGCTTACAACAGAAGCAAGAGACAAGAGAGACTTGAAAGTTCTTTGGGAGTGAAGCTGGAGGTTCCTGTTGTCTTCACAGTGATGGTGTGTCTGCACTCCCCATCTTGAAGCAGCTCTGCAGACATAAGCAGTCAGCTCTCTGCTGACCTTAGAATCCGGTTGCCTGTGGGATTATTATCAGCTGCCAGGAATGGCACTGGCACTCAGAGATGGCACAAACATGGATCATTCTTAGGTTTCTCTGTCCCAAGCTTGAAAGCTGACTGGAATAGCAAAACATCCTTACTGAACCTTGCTGTGTAGTGGTTATGTTTTTGTGTGATTTCATGTGTGTATGTATGTGTGTGGAGTATGTGATGTAGGTGTGTGTGTGTGTGTGTGTGTGTGTGTGTGTGTGTGTGTGTGCCCACACACACAAAGCCAGGGAACATCAGATCTTATAGCACATTACTCTCCACCTTATTCCTTTAGACAAAATCTCTTGTGAAACCTGGAGTAGGCCAGCTAGCCTGGTGTATGCATCAGTGAACAAGGTAGATTCCTTGCTTCACGTAAGATGGTGAAGGCTGATACCCAGGTTCTTCTCTGACCTCCACATATATGCTATGGTATGCATGTGTCTACACACACACACACACACACACACACACACACATG
The DNA here is from genome assembly GCA_019843965.1 of Rhynchomys soricoides. Taxonomy (NCBI): domain Eukaryota; kingdom Metazoa; phylum Chordata; class Mammalia; order Rodentia; family Muridae; genus Rhynchomys; species Rhynchomys soricoides. The sequence goes on along the minus strand of JADRCH010000005.1, from coordinate 122,734 downwards.
GTGCACTCACACATATTATTTTTTTTTAAAAAATCTCTATAGCAAAGGAAACAATCAAGAGAGGGAAGAGACATAGTATCAGAGAAAATATTTGCCAAGTGTATATTTGAAAAGACATTGCTATCTAAAACATGTAAGAACCCAAGCACTGCATTACAAAATAGCAAGAGTAGCTGTAATATCAACTCTCTGTTTGAAAACAGGCAGCAGACCTAAATAGACATTTCTCAAAAGATGCACAAATGACCAGCACGTAAATGGAATGTTCAGCATCCCCAGTGATTCAAGAGATGTGAACCAAAGCCTCACCCCAGCAAGAAAGGCTACTACAGTACTGCAGATAGTAAATGCTTATGGGAATGTGCTGAGAGGGAGCCTCTTGTGTATTGTTGGTGTAAGTAAAAAGTAGTACAGCCATTGTGGAGCGCAGTTACAGGTGCCGGGGTTCCTCAAACAGTAAAAACTACCACGTGGTCCTGAAACCGCATATAAGCAAATAAAAGGAAGTAAAAATGTAGCAGAGACATCTGCATTCCCATGTCAGTTTCAGCACAGTTCACAAAAGCCTAGACATGGAGAAAATGCTGAATATCTATTAGCTAACGAGGAGGAAAGGCAATGTGTGAACACTGGCAAGTCAACAGCTTCTCAAGGAAGGGGCTCATCGCTCCCCCTCCCCCGGGATTTATATGCAATGAATGGTTGGTAGTAGAGAAGAGGCGTTTTCTTCAGTGCTGTAGCTACTGAGAAGGTGCCCACACTGCTGTGAACACACCTTCACCCATGTTCCTATGAGCAATGCTAATGATATTCACTGGATAATACACAAATAGATTTAACAGTAAAAGTGGGGGTATTGGGAAGGAAGGGGGTCAGTGGGTAGGAATGGGGAAGTTAGCAAGTGACAGTGCATGTGGTATAAATACAGTCGTACATTTATGACAATGTGACATGAAACCCACTATTATATAATTAATAAATGGTAATAAAACCTTTTTAAAACGAATCTATGACATATATACACAATGGCATATTATCTAGCCATAGAAAAGAATGAAACCTTGTCATTCGCAGCAACATTGAAAGGAGCTGGAAGACAGTAGGGACATTAAATTAAACAAGGCAGACACAGAGCTAAGTTAACATGATCTCACTAATGTAGACTGTAAAAGACTTGATGATAGAGAACTGTGGTGTTACCAGGGCAGGGAAGGGACATAAGGAGAGATGTTAGTCACCAATAGTTAGAGCTAGATAGAACATATATTTCAGGAGACTTGCTGTGTTACTTGCAAAAGACTACTCCTCCCTGTGCAGCATAATGATAACTTTCAACTTTTGACTCCTCACAAGTAAGTCTAAGAACATTCTACTTTCAAATTCATGTTATCCCTAATCCAGTTCAACAGCACCTCCTCAGTCCTGAATCCCACCTTTTCTCCAGCCTTAGCCACTGCGTTTGAGCTCATCTTGCCTCTCTGTCTCCAGTCTCATCTGCTCTCCTTCCTCCGTCTTTCCTACACTTAATTTTGCCCCAGTTTCAACCATACTGAACTGTCTTTGCTCTCAAGAACAAAAGGAAATTTGTCTGTAAATGAAAAATGAGACATGGCCACTTCTAGATATGGTTAAGGAGATGGTTTTATCATAGATATGAGGGAAAACATAACAGAAACATCTGGAAGAATCCAGACTGAACTGGTCCATGGAGGAAGGGGTGAGAGAGGAAGATAAGGAGGGGCAAGCAGAACAAAAGAGAAGCCACAGACAAAGAGGTCAAGAGAGTGAGTGACGGTTTCAATAGGAATATCCCCCACAGACATACGTGTTTGAAAGCTTGGCACATGGGGAGTGGCGCTATTTGGAGGTGTGGCCTTGTTGGAATAGGTGTAGTCTTATTGGAGGAAGTCTGTGGAGGCGGGCCTTGAGCTCTAAGATATGCTCAAGCTAGGCTTTGTGTGGCAGTTTCCTTCTGCTCCCTGCGGAACAAGAATTCTCAGTTCATTTTCCTGTGCCATGCCTGCCTGGGTGCTGCCATGCTTCCTGCCATGAGGTTAATGGACTGAACCTCTGAGCCTGTAAGCCAGCCCTAATTAAGTGTTTTCCTTTGTAAGAGTTGTTGTGGTCATGGTGTCTCTTCACAGCAGTAAACCCCTAACTAAGTCAGTGTGTATACCAAGCATAGCCAAAATGGCTGAGTTATATAGGGTTGGGGGGTAGAGCCGAGCTTCTGAGCTGGGGAGGTTTAGGGTAGGCAGCATCAGGACAAAAAGTGCTGGGGGGAGCCACAGCTACTGAATGAGATTTGTCCCAGGTTTCTTTGAGATGTGACAGTCTGGTCCTCTTGAAAGCCCTTTTCTGATGTCCTTTCTTCCTTCCCCTGTTTCTGGAAGGGCTAAGTCAGAACTTTTCACAGTGTGTCTTGGGCCCCAACTCTGAATTCTGGTTATATGATTTTTTATTTCATCCCAGCTTTATGCTGCAATCAATTATTTTTGTCTTCCTCTCTGTGAATTAGTATCTGCTTGAAAACAGTTGCATGTGTTATCTCTTTGGTTCCAAAGCACTTCACAAATGGACAAATACTAAAATGAGTGCTAAGCATCACAAAAGGCTCTTACAATGAGTTGGCCTACCAAACATCCCAGTGCCTCTTCTCTGCCCTCCTACACCTCCAGTTGAGGCTCCTCTGCCCTGGAAGTAAACCTTCATGGAAGGCATGCAGGTCAGTCCTGTTTACTTAAGAGAAGGGCCATCTCGTGTCCCACATGGATTCCACTTAGCATGCGCATCACCATCATGCATAGTACAGGCTTAGGCAAGCTGGAGAGGCAGGATACACTGGGAAATAAGTGTTTTCTTTAAGTTACTAGAGGATTATTATAAAGGCAACATCCTCCAATGTAGGAAGAAACAAGACTTGTATAAATAAAACCAGAATACAGATGAAGGAGATCTGTAGTTCACCTAAAAGCCAAGGCCTGAGCTTAAAAACAGAACCTGTGCCACTTAGCACAGGGACATGTATTATCTGAGGCAGAGTCATCAGGAGATTTCGATCCTGACATGTGTGTGCAGCTAAGATGTGTGAGATGTAGCTAGCTGCTTAAGTTTTCCCATATTGTTCGGCCACTGGCCGTTGCCGTCATGTGACACTTGGCTGTACATGGTCTGAGCTAAGAAAATGTAGTAGATTACATATTTTTATATTGTTTAATGTGTATGGGGGTTCAAGAATTAAACTTCTACCATCAGGCTTGGTGGCAAATGCCTTTACCAGATGAGTTATTGTACCCAGTCTGGATTAAACTTTAAGATAAAAGTAATTTAGAACATTCTACTTCTAACTTTATGGGTAACAACTATCTCTGAAATTCGTGCCCTTTCTAGTTAGAAACTACAGCTGACATTTCCTAGTGCTGCCTCTGTCTGTTCCAATGCGTGATTGTGAGGTGTGCAGCAAACAGAGCAAGAACCATTGAAGATCTACTTCAGTATCTTCTCCCCAATACAACAGTGTGCTGAGGCCATGGCAGTGCTAATGAAAGTCACTCGGCAGGCGTCCCTGTCTGGAGCCCCAGGATGACTTGTCCTTACCATAACTGCCTCCTTCCCTGTTTTATTAACCAGGGAAGGACAGAGTGTTGCTGTATGGTGATTTTCTCAAAAGTTCGTTTCAGAAGCTGATTTTCTTTGAAGACATCATAAATCAAAATTTGATTTTTAGTTTAGCGGGCTCAAAATCAACATAATTTTAACAAGGCTCCAAAAAGGAGATTCACTATTTAAGTATTCATGATGTGTTAATTTACAGAGTGATTTGTGTGTCTGAGGAAATGGACCAGTAGTCTATGGAAAGCAAATAAATGGGTTTAACCTTCTCGCCAGTAACCTGTAAAGGAGAAATTGTGTGAGTTTTATAACCATGTGATCTTAAGCTCCTCTAGAATGGCTTTTCCTTTGCTGTGATCAGCTCTGTAGCCCACCCCATCTCCCTTCCATCCCAGGGAGGTAGAAACCCAAATTCTCCATGTCACTGCCTGCAGATGAGACAAAAATCTTCTGGGCACCTTGACATAGGCTGGTGGTCAGGCAGGAACCAGAAACAATCCAAACTCTTTAGCAACTGTATAATTAAGCATGAAACAATACTAACAAATTTTTTCCATTAAGATGAAAGCATTTATTAGCAACCTTTTCTCCCCACTTAGAGAAAAGGAAGATGGGTTACTTCTTGTTTTTGTTTGTTTGTTTTGTTTTCTATTAATTTTTACTTACTTTTCCCCATCTCATCCACTTATGGTGATTATGTGCTGGAATGCCTCAGAAGCACAGAGAAGGAATCCCCATCTCATCCACTTACGGTGATTATGTGCTGGAATGCCTCAGAAGCACAGAGAAGGAAGCTCATATGGGAAGTGAAGGGAGGAGGCTATGTGTTACTCAGCCCAAGCATTCTTCATGCCCACAGGGGCACAGTGGCCGGTGTGTGCATGTGTGATAAATATGGGTGAGATTGTTGAAAAAGCTGTGGGTGTACAAAGACCTTCATGTGGGCGTGGGTTTGGGGTTAGGGTAGCTGGATTTGGGCAGCGAGAGTATTGTGTCAATGCTGGTGTTGAAATGTGAGTGGTGTCCAGGACATGCTGAGATGAGACAGGCCTGGGTTAAGATTTAGGTCTTCATTATAAAAGTGACGATAATCCATCAACAGTTACAAGTGCAGAAAGAAGTGGCATCTCTTATGGAGATGAGAACAGGGTAGACCGAATCTGGGTCACACATGATTAGGGTGACCTCTTCTAGCCTCCGAGTAGTGGGCTTGAAGAGAGGTTCAAAAGTTCACGAGATAGTCAGTGTGAAGATAAAATTGGCTCGCCTTATTGGAGGGTTAGATTTGGGGCTGGGAGAGGAAGGAGAAGGAGCCGCCCCAGATATCCTAGGCCATGCTGATAATGGATTATCTCTCTGTAATCCATTATCAGCCAGTCTCTGTAGATAATCCATCTAGATCAAGAGCATTGGTTAACACTAGTTTCTGCTGCACATATCCTTGTTCCCAGGGACTGTGCACCCATCCACCCAAGCTGTGACAAAACTCACAAACAATGGAGACATGTTCCATGTGGGTGTCCAAACGAGTTAAAGAGAATCACAAACCAGAAGAGTAGGTTGCTGAACCTCTCTGGAGGCTCACAGCAGGAAGAATGAAAATATTTTGTAGATTATTGGAAGATTTGAACTCAGTGAACAGAAGCTTTGAGATTAGTGAGCAGCCAGTCCAGAAATGCAATGAGAGAAATCACCTTTCTCCATTTGGGTGCTTATCTTTTTCACTTCTGGGGATACTGCTGGCTTCGATTCTCTACTGGAAGTGGGTGTGCGTCTAGTTAAGAACTGAAAATTCAGTAAAAGTTTTGTTTTGTTTTTTATTCACATGACATGTTAAAAGCAATGGCCTATGATTAGTTAGTCATAGCTACCACTAAGTGAAAGGGAACTGTTCAGTATATTTCTAGCTTCGTTTATATATGCCAAAGCTTCAATAAAAAGGACAAAACTCTCAGATTTCACCCTGCGGACCTATGTCTAAACTCAGGGAAGAAAAAGGAGTGTATATCCTTTAAAAAAAAAAGTTTCTATGATTCTTCAGTGGAACAAAAGCAAGCAAGCTTCTATCTGCATGCTATTACTTTGAGACAGGATGCTGTTGCTGGCTGTGATGGTCTGAATAGGTATGGCCCCTGTCTTAGGGTTTCTATTCCTGAACAAACATCATGACCAAGAAGCAAGTTGGGGAGGAAAGGGTTTACTGAGCTTACACTTCCATGCTGCTGTTCATCACCAGAGGAAGTCAGGACTGGAACTCAAGCAGGGCAGGAAGCAGGAGCTGATGCAGAGGCCATGGAGGGATGCTGCTTACTGGCTTGCTTCTCCAGGCTTGCTCAGCCTGCTTTCTTATAGAACCCAAGACTACCAGCCCACAGATGGTACCACCCACAAGGGGTTCCCCCCTTGATCACTAATTGAGAAAATGCCTTACAGCTGGATCTCATGGAGGCATTTTCTCAACTGAAACTCTTTTCTCCATGATAACTCCAGCTTGTGTCAAGTTGACACACAAAACTAGCCAGTACAGCCCCTATAGTCTTGTGTTTGAATGCTTGGCCCACGGGGACAGGCACTATTGAGAGGTGTGGTCTTATTGGAGTAAGTGTCATCTAGTTGGAGGAAGTTTGTCACTGTGGGGGTGGGCTTTGCTCAAGTCATACCCAGTGTGGCACCCAGTCCCCTGCTGCTGCTTGCAGATCCAGATGTAGAGCTCTCAGCTCCTTCTTGAACACCATGCCTGCACGCTGCCATGTGTCCCGCATGATGATAATGGACTGAACCTCTGAAACTGTAAGCCAGCCTCAATGAAATGTTTTTCTTTATAAGAGTTGCCTTGGTCATGGTGTCTCTTCACAGCAATATAACCCTAAGACACCAAAAGAAAAATCATATAAACTGACAGCCACTGAGTCGTAATTTTAAGAAATAGTATATAAATATATGAATGCATTGTTCTCATTAGCTACACAGACATTTCTTCATACAAATCTAAAATGTTTTCTTACATTTTAAATGTTTAAATGTCAGAAAATATTGAGCTTTTTGTTCTATAACACCCCGTTTTTATTCCCCTACAATTACAAACTAAGTGTAAGTTTGTAAAAGACGCGATCTCCAATAAGGGTGGCAACACTGAATTTAAGTCATGAACTGCTCTGTGCAGGAAAGACTTGCAAGACTTTGTAAAGGAACCCAAAATTTGAATGAGGGCTTTAACTCATTAATTTTAGAAATTTTCTTTCATTACATATAGTTATTGCTTTACATACATATCTTAAAGCATTAGACAAAATTGTTGAATATACCATACTTTTTGATGTAGTCTTAGAGGCCTTTAGTCCATACATGCATGAGCATTCACACATATACACATATGCACACCCACAAATGCCCACACACGCCCGTACATACTATAAGTGACTTTGTTCTGAGTTAACAACTTATAGCAACTGTACTTACAGACCTTCACTCCCTTATTTACTTAGAATTTGCCATGGGAACAGATGACAAAGAGAGAACCCCAACTTAAGGAACGTGTGATTTCTGGAGAACATGTATTAATCAATAGCTTTGGGTGTGTTGCACATTTGAGCAATCAGTGAGTCTGCAAAGCTCAGAACTTCTGTACAAGTTCTTGCCCTTGGGTTTTTAAGCTTGTGCCAAGTTAGCCTAAACTAAGCATGCATGCCCATTGAGTCACTTTTTGTTCTATTCACTGCTTACCAAATTCTACAGGTGGAAAGTCAACTACTGCATGTTAACTCAATCGCTGAATCAAGGCTGATAATAGAAAACTTAAATTGTAGATCATCCTCATGTAAAGGAAGCTGGCCAAAATGAGGGTTTCGTTTAAAGTGGGGCAGGAGAGCATTTGACAGGTGTATGCATGAACTGGGGTAGTATGGGTAATGCTGGGCCCTTGGTAAGCACTTGCAGGTTTGCCATGAAATCCTTAACATTTATATGGCTGGCGAGGGGTTAAGGGTTGGGGGCCTGGAAAGATGCTGGCTCAACACACCAACTCAGGAATGTTGAGGTTTGGCCTGTTGCTATGTACTACCTGAAGGGAAGGTCTAGGCCTAAGAGTAAGTTTTCATGTTTACAAGCATTTGCTATGCAAGCCTTGTTCCCTGATATAAAACTATTGGTTAAATAAAATTGGCTGCAGCAAATTACTGGAAGAATTAGAGGAAAGTGGGTTTGGAGTGACCAGGTTGGGAGAAAGAGATGAGAGAGGAGGAGAGAGGAAACAGCCACAAAGGGAGATGGACCATGAGCATTTGGCCAGGAGAAACAGCAAGTATCTGGGGTAACACCTCTGGGGAGGTAGGCAAGCCAACAGTTAAAAGAGTAGATTAGGGGTAATTGTCAAAGCCAAATAAAATAACCATAGTCTGAACTCATTTATTTATAAACTAGTTGGGGATAAACTTAAATTGGTTGTACTACTCAGGGATCAGAAGCAAACCAGCATGGTCACAGGCAAAGTAGAATCCAAGGTCACCTTAGTAATTGCTCAGCTATAAATCCAACCTTCTGCCTAATTTATTATTGCTTTATGCTTACACATGAGCCTCACATAATTAATGGGTTTCAGAAAATCCACAGAAATTGTAGTTTTAAACCAAGATTAAATACTTCCTTCTGAGTGTTAAGATTTACTATTTAAAAAAGTCTTTTGATCTCTGTATTTTCTGCCTCTTTCATTTTTGTTAATAAGCATAAACTTAGTTTTCCTCAAATTGTTATATTTTTTAATGAAAATATGTATGAGTTCGTCAAGTTCTGCCAGTTAAGTTCCCTATAGGCATCTAGAGAATCTTCGTTTCACTAGTAAGAAAATTGGGACAAAAAAGATATCATGTTATTTGTCCCTACTATATAATTTGTCATCAGATGTCACCTTATTAAGATTGTAACCAATAATACTGCCGTAATATAATACCCTCAGACTATTACCAACTGGAAGATATTGTTTATGCCTATTTTATATAGCACCTGTAAGTGGGCCATCTATAAGGTCATAGCGTAAGGAATATTGATCTGCTGATAAAACTTTTTGGAACTTGCCAATTGAACGGGCAAGCTTTTTCCCTCAGGCTGTAACTTACACCTGCTATGGCATCCATGTTGTGTTAAGACCCTGCTAGAGTTTATCCATCATTGCATTCCCACTGACCCATACGGGAGTGGTTAAAAAGCAAAGCTGTAAGTCATCTTTGATATTTAATTAATGATACTGTAAGGAAATCAACCATTTCGTTAAAGCTTATTAATAGAATTCCTTTCCTTTACAGAGCAATATAAAGGAGTTAGAAGCCTAGGATATATATGACTTTAGCAGATGTACAGCCTTCAGCAGCTTATGTGATGGGAATCAATCACAAATCCCAATGCTGAGCAATTCCATATGGGGCATTTCTATCAGAGAAGGGGACATATCACAGAGAAGGACATACCCACAGTGCCCTTGCAGCACAGAGAACCGGTGATGTGTGGCATGAGTTCAGTGTTTCCCTTCAGAGGGAGGACCTCATTCCTTCAGCTGTTTCAAGGACTTGAACTCTGGGCTATACAGCCCTTTGCTTTGAATAAGAAAAAGAACTGCAGAAGTTGGTAGTGTTGGCAGGAGTGGAGCCCTCCCACAACGGCCCCCTGAGGTATGGCACTGAAAGATCTAAGATCAAGGCTACCCTCCTCGCCTAAACGTACATTCTGATCAGCGGATTGTATGTTTTAGTCACCTGTCATCAGCCTCTCTGTGGTCACCGTGTCCTGCCCAGTGGTAGCAGTTGCACCTGAAAAGACACCCCATTCACTTTGTCCTCTGTGTCTGTTTTTGATGACACAGAGCATCTCATGCCTGCAGAACACACTCTTCTTGCTTCTGCCCTACCCAGTGTCTGTCTTCTGCTCTGACTTGTTAGACCAGTCAGCAGTTCCTTGCTTGCTTTTCTGGTCATTTTCCTGAATGTTCTCTAACTGTTTAATCTTGAGCACTCTGCTCTTTAGTCTGTACAGTGTTTCCACGGACAAACCAACTAACAGTCTTCATGTACCTCACATACACGTACAGCTTAGCTATCTCTACCACACAGCTGTCTTCCACAGTAGGACTCTCACCTTTTGCTCCCCTCGCCTCCAGTGTAGTACTTAAAATATGCTGCATATTCTCACCTCAAACATGCAAACAGTTGAGTTTGCTCTCACAGCCAACTGATCTCCTCTGGCACCAGGTCATTCCATTTCCCTGACTCATCTTCAGAGTGGCACTCTTCTTGGGTCACCTGCCACTGTCTAGTTGAGTTTACTCCACAGAATGACTAAATAGGAGCCAGCACACTAACTTTTAAAGGCCTTGTTTTCAAAATGGCAACTTGAAGGATGATAATGAAAACTCTTTAAAGATTTAGGCTGAATTCATGATGACTGTAATCTCAGCACTTTGGAGACTGAGATGGGAGGACTGTAAGTGTGAAGCTGGTCTGGGCTACATAGCAATTTCCAGGCTAGCCTAGACGTTTTAGTACGACCCTGTTTGTCTTTGTTACTGTTATAAGGCTGTGAAGCGACACTAGGACCAAGGCAGCTTATCAAAGAAAGCACTTAATTGCTGGCTTGCTTACAGTTTCACAGGGTCAGTTCATGATCATCATGTGGGAGCATGATGACAGCAGCCAGGCATGGTGCTGAAACAGTAGTTAGGAGCTCATATTCTGAGCCTCAGCTAGGAAGGAGGTGGGGCGCAGGGGGTGGGGAGAACCTGGGCCTGGGGCGAGCCTGGGGCTTTTGAAACCTGAACGCCCACTTGCAGTTGGACACACCTCCTCCAACGAGGCCACACCTCCTAATTCTTCCAAAACATTGTACCAACAAGGGAACCAGAAATCAAAATATATGAGCCTTTGGGGGCCATTCTCATTCAAACCACCATTTCTTTTTGTCTCAGGAAAAAAATCCCAAAACTTACTTATAGATATGCTGGAAAGACTCAACAATTAATAACAGCGATTAAAAGCACTGGTTGCTCTTCCAGAAGACCTGGGTTCGATTCCTCCATGTCCTCCATGGTGGATCACAACTGTCTGTAACTCCAGTCCCAAGCGATCTGACATTCTTCTCTGGCTGCCGATGGTACACAGGTACATTTGCAGGCAAAATGCACTCTATACACACAAGATAAATATTTTTTAATTGTTTAAAAGTTATTTATAGGGGCTATCCAAGGCTGGGAGGGGCGGGGTGGAGCAGGCAAGAGAAAATAGAAGGAACAAGAATGAGAGCAAATAAAACAGATGGAAATACGGAGATGCCACAGAAACCCAGAAATTGTGTAATTAGTAAATATTAATGAGCCAGGCTGTGGTAGTGGATGCCTTTAATACCAGTGCTCAGGAGCCAAAGGCAGATAGATCTCTGAGTTCAAGGCCAGCCTGGTCTACAGCATGAGTT
>JADRCH010000005.1:39508-106670 GCA_019843965.1 Rhynchomys soricoides | reverse complement strand
GTGGTGTGTGGTGTGTGGTGGTGAGTGTTAACAAAAGTACTTATACCAGTAGCAGTACAATTTAGAATTTTATAATGATTTTATTTTTGTCATTTATTAAAAGCACATTCTTCTCTCATGCACTGTATCTTGGCTATAGCTTTCCATCCCTCTGCTCCTCTCAGTCCCTCCTGTTGGAACAAACCTGGTACTGTGGAATGAAGCCCCCACGTGTCTGTCCTAGGGCGCTGCAGCTCTGGGTGGGACAGGACATGTGGGAAGCAACCACGGGTCTTCCCACACCGACCGACAGGCATGTGGGGGCTGTGGGAAGCCTCTGGGGGCCCTGCCCGTGGGTGGGGGAGGGAGCCATTCCTGAGGAAAACACGGCAGCCATTTCTGTGGATGCTCTAGTGGGGCACCGAGTCGCTGCAGGGTGCCAGTGCCGCGGACGGGCTAGCCAGAGTGCAGCTGGGGTTCCAGCCGGGACGGGTCTCAGCCGCTTTGGGTGCCAAGCTAACTGCTTAAGCTTGGGTGAATGGGTACCATCTTGGAGCTCTGGGATTCCCTCAGCGAGAGATTAGGTGGGGCTCCTTAATCGAGAGCAGGACCCCTTGCTTCCCACGGGCGGGTCCAGATGAAGAGACAGTCCATAATTTTTTTTTTTTTGGTTTTTCGAGACAGGGTTTCTCTATATAGCCCTGGCTGTCCTGGAATTCACTCTGTAGACCAGGCTGGCCTCGAACTCAGAAATCCACCTGCCTCTACCTCTGCCTCCCAAGTGCTGGGATTGACAGTCCATAATTCTAAGACGTTTAATTTCATCGTGTGGACAGTGGCATGAATGGAATTGTACCCCTGCCCCTCAAAGAGAGAGGCGGCAGATACAGTAACTGGGAAGGGGCGTGGCTAAGCTTCAGGTGTCTCATTAACACGGGGATGGCTTGGGGCTGTGTGGCCATGCTATTACCTAGGGTGTGGTATGTGACTGTGACAGGAGCCAAAAGCCTCCCGGGACCCTTGGCATAACGTTTCCAGTCGCTTTTCGGATTCCATGGGTCTCCCGACCGCCTGCACAGATCATTGCCCCACACCTCCCCACTCCCCGTCCCCTCTGGTTCCACTCCTCTTCGGCCTCCCATTAATAAAGAATGGCTTCTAGGAGATAATGATTTGGGAATTTTATGCGCACTACTATATTTATATCATGTCGACCCTTTTCTCTCTCCATTCCAGCTCCTCCAGAGTCCTCCACAATCACACTAAAATTCATTACTATTCCTTAATTAATTTTGCCCATTTAGAGATAGACGCATTTAAAGCTGCAAGCTGCCGAGTCCCTTTAGCACTACTCCTGTGTTTAGCATTTAGGGATGACCACCTGGGCTTGGATAATCTACCAAGGGGATCATCCCTGGAAACAGTAAAATGCTCCCGTCCTTTGCTTTCCCTCCCAGATTCCAGCCTCTTTCTGTCCCCGTGAATTCCATGTTACCTGCCCCTCCATCCTACCACCCAACGGGATTTGCAGTTTGGAAACTTCCATTGCCAGACTCCTGGGCTTTGTGGCATCAGCTGTTTGTGTTCATGTGACTTTAAGAAAACTCAGTGTATAGTATTTCTCTCTTGTCTGGCTCCTAGGATGGACACCTGTCTAGATCTCCTGAGTGCCAGCCTGCCATTCACCAGAGCCAGACATGCCTGAAACCAGCTAATTTCTTTTTCCCTACATGAGTTCTGAACTGAAAGACCCTTAAATGGGAAGGCATTCCAGCAAAAGTTGACGGAACCCCCCCCCCCCCCCCGTACATAGCAGGCAATGTTGTGAGAAGTTTGAATAATAATTGCCCTCTAAATGTCTAGCTAACAGGTACACTGACCAATCAACAGTCCTCAGAATGAACTCACATGTTTCTTTTCTCTGTTAGATATGCAGATTAAAATGCAGATCTTCTTTAAAGTAAAAACTAAGAAGAGCAACTTAAAAAATCAACTTTAAAAAAAAGACATAAAAATGAAGAAAATAAGATGAGATGCCTACTTCTCTCATACATACACACAGACAGACAGACAGACAGACACACACACACACACACACACACACACGTAGAAACCCTGTATTTGTCTTTCTAATTTTTTCATTGTCCCAAAGTCTCTCTTCCTTGCTGCCAAATGACTGGTGATTCAAAAAGCAACAGGTCAGAACCCTAGAGCAGTGCCAAACCAGAAAGAAGGGCTCACAGTGGCTTCTTCTGACCGCTGAGGGAAGAGCAAAAGCAGAAAGTCTTTGGGGGAAAGTAACCACAGAAAGGAACAAACTTAGCCCCAGTAGAAGGACCAGAGACAGGACGCTTCGCTCAAAGCAGCAGCTCCTAAGAGACACCCACCAGAGGAGCCCAGGACCTCACCCCAACCCCTGACTTCATGCTCCTTCTCCCAGGAAGATGGGTCTGTACATGCACATGAAGTAGAAAGTACTAACCTGGAGAAGAATTTTATCAAATCACTACTGAATTGGTCCAGCTCTAGTTATAAACGGCTCAGAGGGTGAAGCCTAACACATCTGCCCTCTGTCCTTCCCCCCTTCCTGGTTTAGAACCATGGTCTCTGGATAATTAGTTACTTCTTGAGTTCTGCCTTTGAGTCAGAGACTATATTATAAACAAACAAATGCTACACTTCATCTTAGCCAAAAGGCCTAAAAGCGATATAAACAAACAAATGAAACATAACTACGAGTGCTGAGCATTTCCTCTTACTTTCTAAAAACTTGAGATTGAATAGATTTTTTTAAAATACCAAATGTTTGAGAGTAAGAGAGCTTAATTCTGATGATGACACCTTGTCCTGCCCCATCTCTGAAGGCAGGAGAGTGGTAGAGCCCCACATGGAAGCCTGAAGTGTCCCTCAGCCAGGAACCTTTATAGCTTGATGAAACTGGAGAAAGATCTCAGAAGAGGGTTCAACACAGCCAAGCCACGTTCCACCTCCTGTTCTAGCCAGTTCTGTCTTGCCATTTCTTGTTAAACTTGTGAACTGAAGCACGGGACTGACAGACACAGAGGAGAGAACAGCTGAACTCCATTTGCTTGCTTTACACTGAGCAAGCTAGAGACCTGTCTCAGTTGTAAGACCTGCATTTGATCCCTACCACCCACAAGGCAACTCCACCCCCTGTGATTCCAGGACCAAGGGCTCCAAGAGCCTCTGTGGGTTTCTGTATGCATTTGATGCAAAGAAATTCATGTAGGCAAATAAATAATAACAAATAAAAATAAATAATAATAAATACATCTTTAAAAATAGAGGGCATGTATAATGCTTTAGACTATGGATGATTTCATTTGTGGCTCACAGAACATTGACTAAAATGTTGATATTCCTGGATCAAAAGAAATACAGAATGGACCTTAATTTTATAGTTAATCCAACTGTAAATAAATTAAAGACTTTTAAAAGCATTTTCACGGAATCCAGGAAAACAATCAAAACAGCAACTCACAGACACAATTGGCTTCCCTGTAAATCTGCCATCTGTAAATGACAGGAAGTATAGATAACCATTGTGGATGAACCTGATACTTGCTGGGGGTCAAATATTGTTTTATTTGCGAGCAGTCTGAGAGCAGGAACCATGCACACTTCATCCTTGCATTTCAGGGCCTGTCAGTATAGACTGTGAACATGCAACATTCAACAAACCAAGAACCAAAGTGCTCTGTTGAAATTGGTGCACACAGCACTGTAGCGGGACCCTGCACACAGCGTGCAGTACTTGGAAGGGGAACTTGTTTTTACTCTGAGGTCAGAAACCTCCACAGCTGAGTACTTTGGATAATGCAGGCTCCCTTTCTATATTTGCACAGCTTGGCCCAGACAAAAAAGGAGTCAATTTAAGCATAATCTGCATTTAAACCTTCTTCCCTTTTTATTTTAACCATGTTTGTGTTTCCTGGGGCACATCTAAATATTTGCCATATACTTCTATGCTTTTAAGAGGAAAAACAATTCAGTTTTTGAGTGTAGCTATGTTCAGCAGGCAGAACGTTTCCTGGCGCACAAAAGACTGGAAACAAGCAGGAGCCAGACTGCAGAACCTTAACAGATGGTCCTTAGAGATGGCTTTTAAAGCATGGGGTCTGTTTCCTTATCCAGCTTTTACGCTGACACATCTCAACACTTACAGTGACCCCGAAATAAATCAGGAACATTTGCACAACGTTTAAGGATGACACTTTAAGTTTTTTCCTGTTTTGCCTATTGCTGTGGCCAATGTAATTCGGTCACAGTCATGTGAAAAGTTAGTTGTATGAGAAAAAATGTTGGACGAGCATGGGTGTTTTCAGGGAGACTTTGTTTCTATGAATTCACTGGGCCTACATCATTTGGAATATTAACATGCTCTCCAAAAGAACAGACAGGCCTAAATCAAAGAGAAATGTGTGTTTCTGCTTGCTTGTATGTGATGACTACAGCAATGAGGAGCTTTATTTTGTTTTTCTTTTGCTTTTGTTTTTGTTTTTTTGTTGTTGTTGTCTTTTTGAGACAGGGTTTCTCTGAGTAGCCCTGGCTGTCCTGGAACTCACTCTGTAGACCAGGCTGGAACTCAAAAATCCGCCTGCCTCTGCCTCCCAAGTGCTGGGATCAAAGGCGTGTGCCACCACTGCCTGGCCACACCACTGCTTTTTAAACATACTCTTATTTATAGAGACCAGCCGAGAAGGTATCATCACCCCAGTAGAATGAGAAGAGTCTGGACTCACACTCCTCCACAGACAGCCATGTGTAGCATAGCACTTGTCCTTTCCGCTCCTGTATGTAAAAGCTGCTTCTCACTGCTGGGCCGTGGTGATTCCTAAGAAGCGTGTTGCTATTTATACCTGGCAGTTGATAGTTCGGAGCCATGGTGATTCCTAAGAAGCGTGTTGCTATTTATACCTGGCAGTTGACAGTTGGGATACAGTTGTACAGCTGGCACAATTTCAACTGCTTCAGTACTCTAGAGATGATAGCAACCATGGGAACGCCGAATTTTACAAATGCTGACACTTGCTTATGTTTTTTGGAAAACTTTTCACGTTAATTCTATTTATTCTTTAATTAACTGAGTGTCTTTATTTTATCTTTGTGGATTCAGAATTTTAGTGACAGATTCTTATTTGCATTCAAATTTTAAACACCAAAATATGTAAAAAAAAAAAAAAACTTCTTATCTAAATGAAACTGTCAGAATCACCAGGCTTTGAACAGTAGTCATACAGTATAGCACGTGTGGAAAACGTGAAGGAAAAAGTGTGTAATGAGCAGAATGCAAACAGAAAGGCAGAGTCCCTCTTTGTGATGGAAGCAGAGTAATTACCAAGAGCTCCAGTATGTTGCGAGGAACTTGAAGGGCTAACAGCTTTTGAAGAATGCGCAAGAGAGGTTTGTTGCTCTTGTGTAACATTTATGGAGAAGCACTGCTAACTGTTAAGCAATCGGCAGAGTCCCTATGCGGTGACTTGGTTCCCAGTAAGGTGAGATGCACACAGGGTGTCAAGTGGCAGTTGTTCAGCTCTTTCCAGACACATACAAGATGAGCAGAATGCCCCATCAGCTTATGAGACATTGAGAGGGATGTCCTTTTCAGAGGACAAGTTGTTGGTATACATCTAGATGTATACCGGATATTATAAATTTCTATAATTTGTTTTCATGTGATAGGAAGGCACAGAGTTATTCATATGTTAAGAAAAAAATAACTAGCTAAAGTCCACACTTCCTAAGCAGCATTGATGAGCAGTTAGTGACTTGGAATTAGCAGTGACCTCTTACCTGACTGCTAGTGTACTGTCAGTCGCTCCTGGATTTGGATAAGCCTGGAGCCTCCTGAAGATGGTCAGATAGACTTGACGGTGTGTTTATGCTTCAGCTGAGCTGGCCAGGTGGCCTTTGACATACTTACTAATGGGTTTTTCCTTTTTTTTTAGGGACTTTATGTTTTTGTGGTTTATTTTATTTTACACAACCAAACGTGTTGCCCTATGAAGGCCAGCTATACCGTGGAAATGAATGGTCACCCAGGACCCAGCACAGCCTTCGTCACTCCTGGGAGCGGAGTACCTCCAGCTGGAGAGCTTAACAAGTCTACCCAGAACCTCATCAATGCTATGGACGAGGTGTGTCCCCCAGCCCTACCTCTGTTTGTCCTCCCTCACCTCCTGACCAGCCCTCCCTCTCATTCTGGTAGTAAGACAGAAAATACCGACCGACTTCTGAGTCCTTTCCCCTCCCTAGTATTATTTGAGGTACTGTAATTATATTTTTCTGTCCTGTAAGCAATCTGAACCAGCCACTTATACTGAGAAGCCAAAGAACAATGCACTATTTCCTTTAAAAACCTTCAGAACTCCTAATTTGATGTGATAGAGGTATCAATATGTCTAAGAAATGCAATGTTCTTGTAAGATACTTTTCTTCCTAAAATCACACTCACAGCTGTCTGCAGTTGCCTGTCCCCTAACACTTCTTCAATCCCAGCAAAGAGAAGGAAGCAAGCAGTGACTTGTTTCCATTTCAGTGTCATCAAGCTTTGTAAAACAGGCTCAGAGAGTGCTTTGGGGGCATTCCTAGGAAATCGAGGCAGGCGTTCCTCCATGCAGTCTGCCTCCCACTGCTGGCTATCTCATTCTGTCCATACAAGTTTCACTGCCTGAGTCTGACTCACATGCCCTCCACCCCGGCCTTTTGGTGACATATTAGAAGGGCCACTATTTAGGCTGAAAAGCACACCTGAATAGATCTGGTGATGAAGAGGCAGTGATGCACAGCCCTCGTGACTGTTCAGATTAGGGATGTTCTCGGCAGCCATTCCTTATGAAGGAAGCAATCTGGAAAAGAGTATTTGTGTGTTTTTTTTAAATATATATAGGCATGCAATTAAGAAACACTTTCTTGAAGAGGAATATTGAATGATAGGTGGATAAATAGATAATGATGGGTAACTCCGAGATGGGTGCTAAATAGACATATGACAGTTCCATCCATTTGCTAGCAAATTTCATGATGTCCTTGTCTTCAATGGTTGAATAATACTCTATTGCGTAAATGTACCACATTTTCTCTATCCATTCTTCAGCTGAGGGCCATCTAGGTTATTTTCAGTTTCTGGCTATTACAAATAAAGCTGTTATGAACTTGGTTAAGCAAGTGTCTTTGTGGTATGGTGGAGCATCTTTTGGGTATATGCCCAAGAGTGGTACAGCTGGGTCTTGAGGTCCTAATTTTCTGAGAAACTGACAAGTTGATTTTAATGTGGTTATACAAGTTTGCATGCCCACCAGCAGTGGAGGAGAGTTCCCCTTGCTCCACATCCAGCATGAGCTGTTGCCTGAGTTTTTGATTTAGCCATTCTGGTGGATATAGAGACCTACCAGCTAAAGATAGGCAGAGCTCAGAAAATCTGGTGGAAGAAAGGGAGGAAGAATTGAAGAAGCCAGAAAGACCAAGGACACCACAAGAAAACCTACAGAATCAACTAACCTGGGCGCATAGGGGCTCACTGAGACTGAACCACCAACCAGACAGCATGCATGGGATCAACCTAGGTCCCTTACACATATGTTACAGAGGTACAGCTTGGTCTTCATGTGGGACTCCTAACAGAGGAGCAGAGTTTATCTCTGACTCTGTTGCCTGCCTTTGGATCTCTTTCTCCTAACTGGGCTGCCTTGTCTAGCCAGGATATGAGAAGATGCGCCTAGTCCTACTGCAATTTGATATGTCAAGGAGGGTTGATATTCATGGGATGCCTCCCCTTCTCTCAGAAGAAAGAGAGAGAGGACAGGGGAGGGAAGAAGAGAGGGAATAACTAGGGAAATATGAGGTATGGGGTGCTGTAATCAGTATTTAAAGTTAATTAATTGATGAATGTAAGAAAGGAAAGAGTTGTAATAGGCAGACAGAAATAGGTGATAGATAGATAGATAGATAAATAGATAGATAGATAGATAGATAAATAGATAGATAGATAGATAGTCAGTCTTTTTTCCCAGCAATACCTTGTGTCTTCTCTGCAATGTAGAAGGTACTCTCATTCCTATCAGCCTAAACTTTAAGCAAATGATTACAATGCCATTACTATGTAGAAACTTTTGATTTGAATGAGAAGTTTTTAATATAAAGAATTATCAACTCATAATGGGTAAATGTAAAGTAGGTTGTCAGGGCTGTGGGTAGGAGAAAAGAAAAGGTTTTGATTTGAAAGATTGTATTTGAGCCATACTATGGGTAAGTTAAGAAGGGTAGTTAAAATTTGACATATGCCAGAGCCAGAGAGGTGATTCAGCAATTAGAAACACTTTCTGCTCTTACAGATGACCAAACTTCATTTCCAGCACCTACCTGGTGCCTCACTACCATTTATAATGGGAGGTCCTGGGATCCAGTGTTGTCTTCTGGCCTCTGTAGGGACCAGGCATGCATATGGTGCACATACATGTAAACAGGCAAAACACTCATACACATGAAATAAAAATAAATAAATCTTCATTTTTTTGAAAAAGAAAAAAGGTATGTCTTTTTTACTTTGAAATATATTGAAAGTTAGCACTATGTTTATATGCCAGATGTTCTTAAAACTGAGTTATTTTATCATAATGAGTGACCAAAACCAACAAGAGTATTTTAAGATCCATTGTTCTTGTTGAATGGTTGTCAATTTAACATCCATTTCAGTTTGACTTGTTTTTTGAACTTCCTTTCAGCTATGTGTGGATGAATTCAAGTAACTAACATGACGGATATAGTCTGTCACTCACCCAACCATACTGTAAATGTTCTATAGACAAGTGTGCTCCGAAGCTGCACTCAGAACTCAGATAGGAAGTATTTCTGTCGCTGAAGAAAGTTCTAGATGCTTGGATTCTTAGTGACAATCATCTTGAGGTTTCACCTTCTCTAAGGTCCCTGGTTTGCTTTTCTCAGTATGAGGTGTCCCTGCAATCTCTCCACATATCAGAAGGTAACAGCTGTGACCTCTGTTCCTGGGCTGGAGCCATTGCTTGAGTGTTCCTTTGGGTGTTGCACAACTGCATAGCTGAAAGTCTGTCTGCATTCCTCGGAGGCTCAAAATTGGCCTGAATCCAGCTGTCGAGGAGAGACTGTGGGAGACATCTAAAAGGCCAGCAGGAGCAGGAAAGGCCACGCACAGGAGAAGGGCTGAGGGCTCATTTTCCACTGACCTGGTTTGCCAGTAACCTAGAAAGATGGAAATACATTTGATCATCTCAGAACAGAATGCCTTTAGCATTTAATCAAAAAACAAGGAGTGATTTGCATAAATTCCCTTTAATTCAGGATGTCCTTTGTATACTGACTCCATTTAAAATATATTTTAGATTAAGAATTTGGAGTGTCTTCTAAATTTCCTTAACATACATTTTACAGAAAAAAAGTAAATAGTTTTATCTTCTCGTGCATGGAATCATAGCAATCTACATGTGACTCTGAGAAACTGTTTTAAACAATCAATCTATAGTAACTCTAGGAGAGGTGTAATGTCATGAAGAACAAATATAACACATGCTCATAAAAATAACTCAATGGACCATTCACAGGTTTTAATGAAATGTAGAAATACACTGCAAATGTGGGCTTTAAAATGAATATGTTCATTCATGTTATGAATTATTACTTCCTTCTATTCTTACCTCAACCCCAAAAAGGTGCCATCTGACTGGGAGAGAGCGTCCTTCCAACAGACCAGCCAGGCAAGCCCTGATTTGAAGACAAGTCCCCAGAATGGTGCCTCATTCCCTTCTTCTGGGGGATATGGCCAGGGGTCCCTGATAGCTGATGAGGAGTCTCAGGAGTTTGATGACCTGATATTTGCATTGAAAACTGGTATGTATGAGACCCACATGTGAGATTAGAATCAGGCCGTCCTGCAGGGCTACTTTATGTCCCCTCCCTTGCACGTGCAGAAAGCACTGTCACCCTTGGTACACTCCCATTCCCATGACCCAGTTCTAATCCCAGTCAAACCAAGGATATCTTGTTCTTCACATCAAATATTACACAGCCTAAAAATAATTTATAATTTGCTTTTAAGGAAGAAAACAACATCTAACTAAAGGTAAATATCTGTGTCCTAAAACCCAGCTAGAACACCAAGACCTAGGAAGTCAAACTCAGTATAAGGGCACTCACTGAGGAGTTTTGTTCTGATCTAAAAATCGACATCATTTATGAGGAATGTTTTCCAGATACATTCAGAAGCAACGAACATTTTATGTGTCTACAGTTTCCGAAGGGTCAAAATCCCATGCTATATTTCATTTACGTGTGTGTGTGTGTGTGTGTGTTGTACATACATATGTGTGAGTGTATATGTTTTCAGTTCCACTCAATCTGTAACACTAGTGAGTAATTCATATACAGAGAGAAATAAGATCCTTAAGACCCCAGCTTAGTAGCACATCACCTAGAAGTGGTAAGAAATCTGACTGCATGCCACGTGCTCCAGGCAAAAA
Organism: Rhynchomys soricoides; assembly: GCA_019843965.1. Lineage (NCBI taxonomy): Eukaryota > Metazoa > Chordata > Mammalia > Rodentia > Muridae > Rhynchomys > Rhynchomys soricoides. Next base: position 96,180 of record JADRCH010000005.1, on the reverse strand, counting down.
TCACTGATGAATACCATCCTTTTTAGTGTGTAGATGTCCACACTAATGGTGGTGTGATCTTTCCACCACTCCTACAAATACTTGAGTGAAACAAATGAGGGATGATTTTTTTTCCACTCATGAGTTTAGAAGTTTCAGTCTGTGGTCAGCAGCTTCCATTGCTTTTAGACCCATGACAAAGTAGAAACATTAAGGAAGAGCCTGAGAAAAGATGGCCACTGCCCAACAACCAGAGTATAGAAAGAGTGGCAAGAAGGGGACTGAGCCAAGATGTCCTCATCCAAGGTGTGTCACCAGCAACCTGCTTCCTCCAATCTGGTGCAACCTTGCATAGTTCTAATCTTCTGGTGCCCATTCAGTTTCTGAAAATACCAGTGAATTACACCACTGACTAGGTCATCGTGAGTCCTCATTATCTAATGGTCTTTTAAAATCAGCTTACAAAAACCTAAGAGGCATGCTTTGCTAGTAGACTAGGTTAGCTGTCAGCTGGGTCAAACTGGCGGTCAAGATTGGCCATCACAGTAGTAATAGGTTGCATGCTTTATTTGTCATGACTCAATACGAGCAATAAGAAAAATAATCATTGAATCATTTTAGAGTTTTTCAAATTCTAGAATCAGTTTTTAAACATGTTCTTTCTCAGAAAAATGTTTAAATGGTTACTATTGTAAAAATGCCAACAAACTTTAAAAAGCAAGAAAATACAACCCCAAAGAGGAAGTTCCTTCAATGCCTATGTTAAAGTGATCTTTCTATAAAGGTGTATTGCTTTTGTCCTCACAAAGTAAAACTCTTGTATCTTGAGAATAACTCACAAATTCCAGGGACTATATCTCGTTTTGTATTTCATATCCAGATCTCATAATTAAGAAATCATGAGCCCAGGAAGTAGATCACTGCTTCCCGGTGTCTCCCTGAGCTCACACCCAGAATGCCACACTTCTCAAGCCCCTTTGAGAAGTGACACAGTCTACTGAAATGAATGAGAACTCAACCCTATCTACTCAACTGCTGTTGATGTTCACATGCTTGTGCGGGGAACTTCCGAATCATGAATGATTCCATGGACACAAACATGAAATCTGGGACTGCTGGGGAGGAACAGGCAGAGTTAAGGAAGAATAAAAGAAAGAAAGCAGGAAGGTAGAGAGTTTTGGGAACAAGAGAGGAAGGTATCTCAGCTGGAGAACATGTAGGGTTTAAACGGGAAGGAATGGAGGAAGGGATTTGCACACTGAAATATCTAAACATAACTTTCAGTCTTAACAGTGTGTAATGCTTGTTTGTGAAGAACCACATTAGGGTGGAGTAGAAACAGTGGACCAAGAAGCGTGATAGAGACCGACAGGCACTTTGCTTGCACTATTGGTGACGCAGCAGTGTAATTCTGCAGATGAATGTGAGTGAACATTCTTCTTCAGCTTTTTGTAGTCATTCCTCTAGGGACCATCCCCTGCCTGAGCGTATTGAGGAAACCATAGATGGACAGTTCAAATGTCATTCTCACAGTTGTAGAGAGCTGTAAAAAGACCCTCTTTTTTTAATTTAACCTTGCATTTCTGGAATATATTTAGTGACAATTTCCTTTAGGGAGTGCAGAACCTCTGCTGCTGTTTAGTGTACTATGAACATGCTGTTTGGCCGTCCTAAATTGTGGGGCATCTATGAAAGGTTTTTGAGGCAAAATGACTTTTACGAAAGTATAAAGAGTAAATTACTAACCGTATCAGGAAGGATGGCAAGGGATCAGAGTGGGAGGGTGGCTAAGACCTCACATGGAAAAGGTAAAGAAAAGCACAAAAGGGTGCGGGGGGGGGGGGGGGGGGGGGGGGGGGGGGGGGGGGGGGGGGGGGGGAGGGGACCGAGGACAGATGGAGATTGGCTTTTTACCTGCTAACCAGTACAGAGCATCCTTAGTGAAGAGCTTTCCTTCGCTGAAGGAACCCAGTGCATTCCTCATGAATATTCATAAGGTTTGAACCACAAGCAAAGGACTAGGGTAGAAGATAACATCTGAAAAACATCAGGGCAGGGATCTTGTTGGTAGCTATGGGGATTATTAAATTTGAATTAAGAGTGTGGAAGAGAAGAGAAAGGGGGAAGGAAAGAGAAAGGGAGGGAAACAGAAATATATGCCAGATAACACTTGCAAGGAAGTCAAAAGGGGAGAGGGTCCCACAGAGAAATTTGAACAAATACGAAAGACAACTAAAGACAGAAAAGAGTTTTAAGGAGAATGGGATAACTAGCTACGTAAAACACTTGGGTAGAGTTGGGACTGAACGGAGGTCTACAAATTAAGATCTGGGCACATTAGGTCCTAGCTCTGTGTACAGTGTCATTAGATCGTTATGCTCAAACATTGAAGTATGATGAATTCTTGGGTATCATTAAACTAGATCTGTGAACTATATATAACAGCTACTGGGTGCATTTGGTTCAGGAATGCATGGAATGACTTGCTTAGAGATTTAGCTTAGCATGCCATAGAGTTCCCTAAACTCGTTGGGAAAAATATTTTAAGAGATCAAAATGGCAACTTCTAACACTGGTTATCTGAATTATTAGAAAAGATACTATAGTAACCAGGCCCTGGACATTCAGTCATAGGACATGGTCAAATAAAGGAGCCACCCACATGGTGTTCATCATTGACCTGTAGTCTAGACTTGGCCTACCAAAGTGTTTTGCTTGATTCATATAGCATTTTAACATTTCTGAGCAAATATTAAAACTGTAGAGATACCAAACATAAGTCTAGAAAAAAAATCTAACAACATGGATTTTAAAATGATCAAGGTGTCCGTGTATGAATAGGCTTGTTATATTTTCTACATCTATGCCATTACCGTGTTCTTGTCTGCATCTCCCTCTTCCCTCTTTCCTCCCGGCTCCGCCCCACGTTTGCCTTCACGGCATGTATGTCTCATCTCTCTGTGTTTTCCCTCCTTTCTGTATGCCGCTTCCTTCTCTTTCATCCCGTCTTCCTCGTGGGAACAGTTATATCTGTGTTTTGAAAAGCCCATTGTCCCATTCCCATGCACATACAGGCATTACTAGTTGGTCTCAGTGGATTGAAAAGAGTACATGAACTTGGGCAGGAGGCTAGTAGGAGTTTACGAGGACATTCATACTTCAGTTTGCTACCCCTGATTGTTGGCTACACCATGACTATCACATGATATAGAAGTTAGGATGATTTAAATTTGTGCCAAGTTTCATATTTATTTTGTAGACACTATTGAACCCTTTAAGACCAAGTTTGATAACTCAAGACCAAGAAAGAAGCATTTAGGTTTGCCAATACATGAGACAGGATCACAAGACTGAGTGGTATCTCCATTCTGTGACTGTCCTATAGTGGGATGACCCCTCAGGACAAATCCAACCTTCACCCAACATCTGCATCTGTAAAACAGAGTAACCGTCACCCTCATCTTAACTATGCACAGTAATTTACTAAGATGGGAAGCATAAGATTCATGTAAATTGTTGCTTGTAGTTTATTATGGTTGCCCATTCTCTACCAAAAAGCTGCTGATGTTTGTGATAGCTGATTTTGATTGATTAAGAAATGTCTAGATTAGTCAAGCACACCACAGGATGTGTCTAGGATGATGTTTCCAGAGGTGGTTCCATCATGAGGTCTCTGCCTGATTCCTAGTACAATAGTACCACTGAGAGATAATGAAGGCAGGAGGTAGAGCCTAGATAGATGTCAGGAAATGGGGCATGTCCTGGGGCTGCCTCTAACCCTGCCCCTTGATCTACTTCCTGACTGTTCTCTAGGAAGAGCTCCTCTACCACAGTGAGGTTTTACTAATGAGCATGAGGCCAAGCAACAATTGATTGAAATCCCTGAAACTATGAATCAAACTAATTGGGCATCTTGAGTTTTCTCTATTTCTCAAGGCAATTTCTTATGCATTTGGTCACTGTGACATAAAGATTGAGTAAACTAACATTCAATGAATGGCAAAAAGATGGTTTCTATACCTATCATTCTGTGTCACACTTATATGGACCATATGCCCTTTCTACCCACCAGTAAGAGATTAGAGTCTACAATGCTTTACATTCAGTTAAACTGAAAAGAAGTTGGAAGAAGGTGGTTGTGGTCACATAGGTGTGGTTAACTCTGTAGGTGACTAGATCTAGAGCCTGATTCCTCTACCTCTTAAGGCCTTGGGTGCAGTTGTCAACACAGAGAGTACCACCTCTTAAGGTCTTGGATGCAGTTGTCAGTACAGAGAGTACCTTCTTGAGTACCATATCCTGGTGGATATCAAATTCCTCATAGTATTTGCAGCAGGCAGACATGAAATCATTGAGGGTTGGTACTTGTTACATCATTCTGCCTGCTTCTCCTTGACGCAAATTGTAGGGTTCTTGCCATGTCTATCTAGTTGGTCCCATGCTGAGAGGTTCTCTTATTCAGTTATCTCCTTCTTGCCCAGATTAACCTATTCCAATCACCTTCTCTCTATAAAATGGCCACTATGATGAGCTCACTGGGATTCTTTTTAAAAGGATACCCCCATTCTCTTTCACGTAAACAAAGAAGTCTGAACCCTTTGTTCTCTGAAAGCCTGGAGGTAAATCTCAGTGTTGGCTTCTAGAGTTTCTGACCTATGCTCTTCCCTTATTTTGTTTTGTTTCTGTGCAGAAATATATGCCCCAAGTTTTCTTTTTTTGTTTTATTAAGAGAAAAAGAAGTACAATTTTTGTTGTTAAATTATAAGTATTTCAATATTACATTACTAAAACTTTTAAGTACATTGTCTGTAGAAATAGTCTAGTCCTTAGTTTGAGAAAGATTTTACAGGTTTTTATTAGAAATGCTTTTCTTTTATGACTAATATGCATGGTCTGTAGGAGACTAAAATTTGACATCCAAATCACAGCTACTGGGGGGGGGCACTAAAGCAGGAAACTGTTGGGGATTTTTGTTGGTGGTGGTTTGTTTTTTTTTTTTTAATATAGAGATTTAGAGGGCACTACAATTCAGAGTTCTCCAGAGAGCTGGAGCAGGCACTAAAATGATAGAAGGTATTCTCTTTCTCTCTTTGTTTCTCTCTGTGTCTCTGTCTCTGTCTCTGACTCTCTGTCTTGCACTCTGTCTCTCTCTGTGTCTGTCTTTCTGTCTTCCTCCCTCCACCTCTTCTCTTCCTCTCCCTCTCCTCCTCTCCCTCTCTCACTCCTATCCTACTCATCCTCATCCCCTCTCCCCCTCCCGTCTCTCTCCCCTTCCCCTTTTCCCCGACTCTGAAAAACAAACATTTTAAAAAATCAAATTCAAGAATAAAGAAACAAAATACCAATAAGATAACCAACCAACCAACCAACCAACCAACAAACAACAAAACAAAACAAAACAAACACATAAAAACACGGGTCCACCTTGTTTTAGTCAACTACTCCTGAACATGGGCCTGGCCTGGAGTGTGGTTGATACACCTAGTGATGTTCTGTTGGAGAAAACTACTTTCCTTTTTCCCAGAAAGTTGAGGGTAGTTCTTAGTTAGAAATAGCACTTTGTGGCCACTTCCTCTTCTCCACGCTGAGATTTTGTTTGGTTTGAACTTGTTTGGTCCTGTGCAAACTGTCACAGTCTCTGGAAGTTCATGCGTGTATTAGTCCTGTTGTGTCTGAATGATGCTGTTTCTTTGGAGTTATCTAACACCTCTTGGTCTTGCAGTCTTTCTGCTTTCTTGTTCACATAAGTCCCTGAGCTTTGAAGGGAAGAACTTGATAAAGATAACCCACTTAGGGCTGAGTGTTTCAGAGTCTCCCATGCTTTTCACATTGTCCAGGTGTGGGTATCTGTTAACTCCCATCTACTGCAAGAAGATGGGAATTCCTTTAGCAGAGTAATAGTAGGAAGCTCCCCAGGCACTAGACAGAACCCATCCAGTATCAGAGTTTGGGCCACTTTCATAGAGTTAGGTATGAGTTCCGTCTCCTGGAGTGGACCTTAAATCTAATTTTTAAAACGTGATTGGTTATACCCACTTGGATCACTATTTCACACACACACAATGTTTTGTTAGGATTATGTTAATATTATAATATTAGTGCATACAGAAGCATATATATTTCTATGTATGTAGAGTCTTTCTGTACCCTTTTCACAAGGCCTTTTGTGTTAGTTGTTCCTCCCCATAATTCCTCACTTACCATGTCTTCCGGTCTCCCTACACAAATAAATGTGTTTTAATTTTCCCTTTTTCTCTTTATATCATTACACTCTCTTTCCCCTTTATCTTAATCCGAGTTTCTATTCCTGCACAAAACATCATGACCAAGAAGCAAGTTGGAGAGCAAACGGTTTATTCAGCTTACACTTCCACATTGCTGTTCATCACCAGAGGAAGTCAGGACTGGAAATCACACAGAGCAGGAAGTTGGAGGCAGGAGCTGATGCAGAGGCCATGGAGGGATGTTACTGGCTTGCTTCACCTGGCTTGCTCAGCTGGCTTTCTTATAGAACCCAGGACTACCAGCCCAGAGATGGCACCACGCACAATGGGCCCTCCCCCCTTGATCACTAATTGAGAAAATGCCTAACAGCTGGATCTCGTGGAGGCATTTCCTCTAGAGAGGCTCCTTTCTATGTGATAACTCCAGCTTGTGTCAAGTTGACACAGAACCAGCCGGTAAAGCCTTTCTTGGAAGATGCTCCCCTCCTCACTTGTTGCTTGATCACTACTCTGTGATCATTCAGATGGAAACACATATCAAAAGCTTAAAGGCTAACATCCACATATAAGAGAAAACATTCAATATTTATCTTTTGGGAGTCTGGGTTACCTTACTCATAATGATAAATTCTAGCTCCATCCATTTACATTCAAAATTTACAGTTCATTCTTTTCTTAACAGTAGAATAATATTCTATTATAGAAATGTACCATATTTTCATTAGTCAGCCATCAGTTAATGGACATCTAGGCTGTTTCCAATATCTGGTTATTATGAATAGAGCAAGAATGAACATGGATTGAGTAAGTAACCCTGTAGTAAGATGTATAGTCTGCTGGGATTATGCCCACGAGTTGGATCTTGAGGTAGATGTATTTCTAGCTTCCTAAGAAACCTCAACACTGTTTTCCACAGTGACTGTACCAACTTTTACTTCTGCCACAAATGAATAAGTGTCCGCCTTCCCTGCATCATTGCCAGCATTTGCAGTCGTTTGATTTATTGATCCTGGCAACAAGTTGCTGGGATAGGATATGAAATAGCAAAGTAGTTTTACTTGTATTTCCCTGAAGAATAAGGGTAATTATCCATTTTTAAGTGTTTCTCAGCCATTTGTGTTTCATTTTTTGAGAAATCTATAAAAAGGATGTCAGTGAAGACCACTGGGTCTGCACTAAGAGACCCAGTCCCAAGCTGATGCAGGTGGCCTCAAAGCCTGGTTTCAGAATACACATCATAAAGATATACCCAAAGCCCGTAGTGCACCAAGTACTTTGTATGAGGATGAGCCAGAACGACGGGAAGGATGCACTATGGGCATTAAAGTCATCACCTGAACTGATCTTCGTAGGAAGAGCACAGGCGGCCCTGAGAAGAGAACACAGTGCATCCTGCCAGAGGCGGTAAAAGGAAAAACATGGAGACACAGACAGCAGGAAAAACAGACATAAGAAAAATCAGAAAAAACAAAAAAACCCTGGAAAGAGCCAGGGAATAGGAGCAGGGGTGGGCATCTTATGTGATATAGAAACATAGGAAGGAATGAGGCAGAGGGTGTGACGGACAAGATCAGGTGAAGTGGGGCTTAGCTAGAAGGAGTTGACATAGGCTTCTGGTTCTTTCTCCACATACGTTATTCTGAAGCTAAGAATAACCTATAGCTACCAGCAGAATTACTCTCTCCCCCTACCCCCAACAGAGAGGGACTTAGTAGCTTTCCTGCCACTGGCTTCTTACATGACTTTCATTCTTCAGAGCTGAATGGCTATCAGAAGGGGAGGCACTGGGAGCTGTTGCCTGGTAATTGGTACCAGCACATCTGTATTCTCTCACTGAGTGTGCGCATGCACACATGCATGAGTGTGTACGTAGAAATGAAAAAAACGAGAGTTAATACAGTCCACCCCTACTGAAGAAAAGAATAAGTATCGATCTACTGTAATTTTAAATTATTTTGCACTGTTGAGGAAAAAGCAGTGCTAGGAGAAAAATCTCCAAAGCAGAAGAGGTGTTGCACGTACGCAGCAGCTAGCTTCCTGGGCTTCCAGTGAGGGTGTTTTGGCACTGCGTTATTTACATGCCTTTGTTCTGGAGTCAGTCTTCAGTCCTAGCTGCCTTGGAGCACTGGTAGGTACACCACCTGACCTCTACACATCTGCCTTTCTTCACACACTAAGGGCCAACACCGAGCATACCCCATGGGGCTACCGGACTCAGTAGAATTCAAAGGGTAATGTTTTCTACCCCATTGATAAAAAGCGTCTACTAGCTTGCCTGACTCTCTATTTTGGTAAGCCCTTAGTTGAGAACTCACATTCTCTATTATAAATTTTACCTGTCCATAACATGTCAACAAGGAAAAGAGATAGAGAAAGCCAAGTGTGGTGGCCCACTCTTGTTATCTCAACACTCAGCCTGAGTCAGGAGGCTTGCCATGAATTTAAGGCCAGCCTGGGCTACAGAATGAGACTTGCCTCAGAACAAAACGAAAACATGAGGAACCAAATGTTATATCTCTAGAAATCAATTTCTACACTGAGCATGGTGACACATGCTTTTAATCCTAATATTCAGGAAGCAGAGGCTGGTGAATCTCTTTGAGTTGGAGGCTAGCCTGGTCTACAAATGGAGGCCAGGATAGCCAGAGAAACCCTATCTCAAGAAAAACAAACAAACAAAAGCAAAACAAAACAACAACACCAAAAAAAGAAATAAACTTCTACTTTTAAAAGCTACTAAAGTTGCATTAATTTCAAGTATTCTATAATTTTAAGTTATTTGTTGTTTACTCCAAATAAATAGCCCGGAATTTCACTAATATAGAAATAAAACTTTTTGGCTTAATATAACTTGATAATTAAGAATTTATTACAGTAATAGTTTGGGCTTATGGGTTTCTTCTTTTTGATTCCAGGTGCTGGTCTCAGTGTCAGTGACAATGAATCTGGTCAAGGAAGCCAGGAGGGAGGCACCTTGACCGACTCCCAGATTGTAGAGCTCAGAAGGATACCAATTGCTGACACCCATCTCTGAGCGTCCCATTAACACTATCCAGTAGAAAGAGGACAAGCTTCTTTGTTGCCTTGGCTTTTGTACTAAACTCTGTAGGCATTTACAGCCATGTAGTAGTGGCCTGTACATCATACTGAGTGAGTGACACTGAAGTGATTCTTATGTTTGGAATATACATTGCTCAATGTTTGTGCAACTTGAAAAAGACCACCATAATAAAAGGTCTGGTCGTTCCTGTAAGTTACAAGGATGCACATCGTCCAAAAATATGAGTTGTTTTTTTAGTCTTCCAAACTTGGCTAACATTGTTTAATGAAAACAATCATCAATAAAAGCATTAGAATCCAGGTAGTATCATCCAGCCTCATTATTTATGAATAAATGTATGTGGGCAAAAAGAGTGTGTATGTAGAAGATGTCAGGCACCCGTGTCCTCCAGAAGGGGTCCAGTGTCTACACTTCTCTCCATCTAAATGGTTTTTGAGTCCTGAAAGTTCTCATGTGTGGCCTTGGAATGATGCTGCACCTGAGTGTGGATGGGGCCCTGAGGTTGCAATGGTCTTTTCCACAGCAAGATATATTTCTGCTCTCAACAAATTTAAGGTTCTGAACACTTTCCAAAATGAATGTTCTGTCCTCAGTTAAAAATAACTCCACCACATTCGCTCACAAAACTGAGAAGAAGTCCATTCAAACAGTACGATTTGTTTTGGAGAAAGTTTTCTCTGTTTGTGATTTTTAATCTTTCTTTGTCTTGGAATGAGAGATGAGGAAATCTCTCCCAGAACAGTGCTGAAGTCAAGATGACTTTGCTTCCTGTGTTTCCAGAAGACATGCTTGAGGGAGAACAGGGTTGCTCTGAGGAATGCTCTGGGACCTTTCATTTTGGAGCTCTTACATATTTTTTAAGAAAACTAAGCTTCATCCCAAAGGGGGGGGAAATGTGACATTATTTAAAAATTTAAGAAACTTTGGTCTCTTCATGATTTCCCTTGAAGCTGCAATTACAGCACCATAGTACTCCATCTGGGTGTCAAATATGGTGATACGTTACATGAAACCTGCATTGTGTTATTGATCATGATTGACATTTGTTTTCTTCTCAACTCTCCCCACATCCTTCTGACACTGAGCTCTACTTATCAGCAGAAGGTTAAAAACTCCACAACAAAATCAACGAGTATAGGAAGCAGAGGCAAGGTCTCTGGTGGACTCCAGTACCTTTGAGGAACTTTAGAAAATATGATACTAAAGCTAAATTTACCTGGAAGTGCCAAGTTTATCTTCCTTCAGCTGGAGCATTGCCCAGAGCTCTGTCTCATGATAGGATGGATACACCTGCCAAGTACCATTTAAATTCATAAAGAGGAAGGTGGCATGCTGTACTACAGGGAGACGGGGAGGGGGAGGGAGGGAGAGAGGGGGAAGGGGAGGGGGACGGGGAGGGGGGAAGGGGAGGGGGAGGGGGGAAGGGGAGGGAGAGGGAGAGGGGGAGGGGGAGGGAGTCTACTATGAGCAGACTTCACTGAGCTTGGTGTTGGGCGAAGAGGGGTCTATACATCTCATGCACCAGGCATCTCAACGGCAACATTTCCTCTCAGATCCCTAGAACTCACACTCTCCAAGGGTCATCATCAGTTACTATTCTTACTTCCCCATGCTTTCAGGATTTGGGAAAATGTGGATAGGGTATATATGTGTGCATATGAACATGTGAAGTGAATGAGATCATTGGACTGGTGGTAGCAGCACACGTCTTTAATCCCAGAGTTCCGGAGGCAGAAGCAGGCACATCTCTGAGTTCGAGGCCAGCCTGGTCTACAAAGCATGTTCCAGGACAGCCAGGGCTACACAGAGAAACCCTGTCTGGGAAACAAGCACACAAACAAACGACCAAAAACGTGATGGTTGAAGAAACATTACAGATTGTACTATGAATGTCAGCAAGGCTGCTGAATTCTGCTCTAGTGGATTATATGGTAATCTGATACTACAAGCACACGTGAAGAGAGAGAGAGGGAGGGAGGAAGAGAAGGGGAGATGGAGCATAGAGAAAGGGAGGGAGTGAAAGTGGAGAGAGAGAGAGAGAGAGAGAGAGAGAGAGAGACTCCATTATGATGCTCTTGATTTTTTGGATCGTTGTCCAGGGTTGAATGTGATTCTTTTATATACTAAAAGTACAGAAACAAAGCTTTTAGAAACCAGGTGCCAGGCCAGGCCAGATAAGCCTCACATGCAGACAGCAGCGGCCATTTGCCATTCACAGTGTCTCAGCACAGACTGAAATGAGACACCTGTGAGCCAAGCACCTGTTGGAAGGAACAAATCAAACCAAAGGTGAAAGTGAGCATTGTGGGACAGAGAAATCCTGCAAAAGTACACTCACTGGAGATGTGTGATTTGATGGTACTTGTTATATTTTATTATTGTTTTAATAAAATATACTAATACAGCGGAGCATTGAAGTCACCTCATGACCCATCCAAAGTATAGCATTCTACAGCACTGATGGTATTCACAGTGTAATTTTAATGTTCAACAACCATCACTTCTTTCCCCAGATCCCTGCATCGTTTTGAGCCAGATGTGTTGCTCATCTCTCAGTTTCTCTTTTCTGCCAAAGATGGTTAGAATTTCTGGAGAGTGTGCTTCTGTTGCTGAGATTAAGATTCCACCCCGACTCCCACATCTTCAGGGTCTTTTGAGAATCTGTACTTTAGAATATTAAAAGTGGTCATTTGGATACAAGTGGAGGGGAGGGTGACGTGGTGTGGGGTGCTGAGACAGGTCCTTACACAGTAGGAGTTCATGATTCGAACATCCCGTAAGCAGCACATGCTCTTGTTTTAAGTCTTAAACCAAGACTTAGTAGCGTTTTTCTTCTCTCTCATTTCTGATGACATTTCCTTAAATGCACCAGGGATACAACTTTAGGAATGTAGCCTCCAAAGTGTTCCACTGTGTTTTTTACAGGATTTGTGAGTCTCCTTCAGTTTAGCACTAAGGTCTCTGCGTATCTCTGTGTGAGGGTAGGTTTCAGTCAGAAGTGTTGTTGACCTTCCTAGTGGCTGGCTGCCAGAGTAGGTCTCCCCTACACTGCCTGACCTGGAACAATGAACACTGAAAGGCTCTTCATGTCTTCCTTTTTAATTGCTGTTGGTGTGGACACCATCATGTCAAACTTCCCTAGCAAAGCAAACACACAAAACAACAAACAAAAACAGGCATACACAGAAGCTAGGACACTTCCTTACCTTGAATCTCTTACAGTTTTTAACTGATCAATGGAATACAGTACAGTTTGGTTAAGTGACACCTTACTAATAAATTTAGTTGTACGTTGACTTCATTTACACTCAGTTGTTCTCACTTACCTAAACTGAATCCCATGATGTCCCATACAATAGTTTTTATAAGAGAACTTACTTTTATAAAAATTTAGAAAGTCCCAGATACCTTAAGCTGTAACACGCAGCAGCTAGCACACACACATCAATGAATGCAAGTATTCTATCCCTTAGGGGTCTGGGGACTGTGGTTTATTCAAATCACGTTGACAAGTTAGGCAACTCCCTTAGTTAGGAATTTACTAAACTTGTCTCCATTTGCAACATGGAAGCACCTTTCTTTGGAACACGTAGTTCATCTGTACATCATGAGCATCTAGGCATTTCCATGTCTCCACAGCAGAAAGCCATGCTGTAATGTATGTGAGCCTGTGGATACCACTTGAGGTCCCGATTTTAATTCTTTGGATATACACCCCAGGTGAGGCTGCTGGATCACCTGGACTTGTCTAAAGTAGATGCTGAGCATGCGATAACACATTCCTCCCAGAGCAAGGGGCCCAATCTCATTCCTAGAATCCAAAGATTGTTGTCATTTTGATTTGTGTCAGTATCTACTAACTGTACATTGTGGATTCCATTGTATGACATTCGCACATGTGCATAATGTATCTTGGTTGTATTCACCCCTAATGCCCACTCTCACCCTGCTCTCAGTTTACCTTCCCCCCCAATAACTGCGCTGACAGGCATGAGGTGACACCTTTGTTTGCATGTCATTGGTTAATAGTGACTCCAAACATTTTCATATGCATTTTGTCCATTTTTATATCTTGTTTAGAGAAATATCTGTTTTAAGTTTGAGGTCCCTTTTAATTATGTTATTGGGGTTTGTGTATCTTTTTTCCTTTCTCTTTCTTCTCTCTTTGTTTTGTCTTTGTTGTTGTTGCTTGTTTTGTGACAGGATCCTTTGCTGCTTGTCAAGGAACTCGTTCTGTAGACCAGGCTGACCTCAAATTCGCAGAGACCCACCAGCTTTTGCCTCCTGAGTACTGAGATTAAAGGCATGCTCTCCCCACCTCCCAGCGTGTGTATCTGTTTATTTCTCTTGAGTGTAGAGTTCTTCCATACCTTACACATCAACCTTATTGGATACGTGGTCGGCAAGTATTCTTCTATTTTCAAGGTTGCCTTTTTCATTAATAAATGAGATAAAACACCACAAAAGGATAAACAGTGCATGATTCCATTTCTGTGAGGCATCTAAAATGGCCAATACAATAAAAGACCAAGAAGGTGGTTGTGGGGCCCAGGGAGGAGACGAGGAATCACTGAATGTACAGATTCAATAAAGGAGGTGAATAACCTTTAGCGATATTCAGTTTATGTTTATAATAAGCCATGATATATCTTATGCCTAAAAGTGTATTAATAAGTTAGCAACTACAGTAAAATATGTTTTTAATAGCTGGTAGGCTGCCTGTCCACTCTCCACTCTCAGCACTGGCACTGCACAGAGAAGCAAATCTAAGTCTTCTTCTCATTTCCACCCCCCATGCAAGCCCAACTGTGTCTCTCAGAACCTTAAAAAAGGAAAATACGGTTTATTTCTTCTGGTGTCCCAAGTACTTCACTTCCAAGATCAAAACCAGAGCCCATTGAGTCATTGCTGGAACAAAGCATGGCCCATAGGCTCCAGTAGCTAAGTTAGAGCATTGCTTTTATTCATCTTTTACATATTGTTACAGATGCCTTGCACCTAAAAACCCAAGTAGATAGTAAATGCCAGTCACCAAAATAAAGACTAAGCAGGGAAGTAGACCCTTCCTTCTGGCAAAGGACACATATTTTGGAAAAGCACCTAATTTTTTTAAAGTTATTTTAAATTCAGGAAATAAATGAATAAAATTCTAACCCTTACAATAGACTGATGCAGACTCTGTAGCTTCTTTGCTATTTGATTTAAATAAACATTATTCATTGATTGTAGTTTCTCTTTTAAAAAGATCGGCTTATTCATTTAATTTTATGTGCATGGGTATTTTGCTTGCATTTGTATTTATGTACCAGGTGCATGCAGCACTCATGTAGGCCAGGAACAGGCTTTGGATCCTTGAACTGGAGCTACAGATAGCTTTTAGCCACCATTTGGATGCTGGGAACCAAACTCAGGTCCTCTGCAAGAACAAGAGCTGAACCATCAACTGCAGCTTCTTATTCCTGTTGCCAGTTTGTCAGCACTTTTAATCCTTCAAAACTTCCCTTAAAAGACTGTTGATACAGTAAAAAACAAAAGTGAGTCATGGGGTCTATTTCTCATCGGCCATTCACTCTTTCCACATTTGCTCTTTTTGTGTGTATTATTTTCATAACGATTTGAAAAGTCGTATTGCTTTTAATATTTGGTTTTGTGTATGTGAATGGATTGTTCCTGTGCTTGTGCCTAGGTGGGTGAGTATGCCACCTGGGTGTGGGTGCTGGTCAGTACCAGAGGGGGAGTGGAATCCCTTGGAGCTAGAGGTACAGGCGGTACTAAGCAACTCAGAATGAGGATTGAACACCAAACACTGGTCCTCTACAAGAGCATCAGGTCATCTCTCCAACCTTCCAATCATAGTTTTATGACTATCCTTCGTATTGAGTGGGAAGTTCAGATATGTGTTTGAATTACTTTCAACAAATATAAAGAATAATAATCCTGGATGAAGCACCCTTCTGTCTGCAGAACAGAGGGAGCTGTGTTAGCATGGCAAGACACTCGCTCTTTGTAGGTAGCTTGAGCAGGAAGAAGGAAAGGACACGGTTGACTAAAGTGATGCAGAAACAGGAGTTACCCCAGGTTCTGTCCTTGAAAGGCCAAAGCAGAAGATGGCTCCTTATGGGGTCAGGACATGTTGCAACGCCCTCTTTGGTTGACAACACTAACTCTCCAGTACTTTCAGAGACCTGGCGTGTTTCAGAATGTTCTGATTCACTCCATTTGGGGTTGGTCTTTTCAGTCTCAGGGAAAGGATTCAGTCCAAAGCCAAGGCCTCTTGTAATTCTTAGCATTACAAACACCAATTATATTATAAGCTTCATTCTACTAAGGTAAAGTGCATCTGTCTGGATAGTAGGAGAAAGAAATAGCAATTTGCCACAGCCTAAGTCACCAACTGACCACTGTCTAGTTGTGGAACTCTTGTTTACTCATGTGCACACTACTTGTCTTAGTTACTGCTACTGCCGTGAAGAGATACCATGACCAAGGCAGCTTACAAAAGTAAGCATTTAATTGGGGGTTTGCTTATAGTTTCAGAGGATGAGTCCATGATCATCTTGGAGGAAAGCAGACAGGCAAGACAGTAAAGACTTAGCTGTGAGCTTTACATCCTGATTCCCAGGCAACAAGTGGGGAGGCAGGGAGGGCGAAAAAGGGGGAGGCGGGGAAAGGCAAGGGGAGGGGGAGAGGGGATATTCATGCATTCTCATATTTTCTCCCCTCTCACCTCTTTCTCATTTTCTCTCTCTTCCCCACTACACCTCTTGTTCCTTCCTCCATTTCCCTTTTCTTCTGTCAAAAATAGTAAGTAGTGAGCTAGGAATGTAGTTCAGTTGGTAGAGCCACTTGCTTAGCCTGAAGAACGCCTTTGGTTTGATTCTCAGCAATTTATTCCCAGTCACCATGGCACTTGTGAGGTAGAGGCAGGAGAATCAGAAGTGTAAAGTCACCCTTGTCTACTTAGTGAGTTGGAGGACAGCCAGAGATACATGAGATTCTATCTTAAAATAAAATTTAAAAAAAAAAAAAAATGTTGGTAGGGATTAATGGCCAACCAACCATTCAGTTCCCTTTGAAATTCAGACCAGTAAGCAATGCCTGCTGCTAATTAGGAAGCCCTATAGAGGAAATTACTTCCCTGGATGTAAAACAAAGGAGCTTATACAAATAAATATGGCCAGCCACTCATGAACGCTACCACTACACAAAGATGTAAATTGTAAAACAGATCTCTATATATCTAATATCCACAAAAGACTAAGCCTTATTCAATGGAAATTTTATTGTGAAGGGTTAGAGGCATATGTAAGAACTAAAAAGCAGCAGCTGAGAATCAGGCATGGTGGCTCCACATGAGATACTGGAACCCAGAAGGCTGGATATGGAATATTATCTCAAGTTCAAGGCCAGCCTATACTACCTGGTGAGCCTGTCTTCAGATGGGAAAGAAAGGCAGAGGGAGGGGGACGAGAGGGAAGAGGTGAAACAGAAGGAGAGAGGGAAGGAAAGAGAAAAGGGGGAAGATCTGAACAAATCTCTGTTGCCTGCCTGTGGATCCTGCTCCCTGAACTGGGTAGTCTTGTCTGGCCTCAGTGGGAAATGATATACCTAGTTCTGCAGTGACTTGAGGTGCCAGGATTTATTTTGCAATAAAAAACAATACCAGGTGTCTCTTAAATTCTTGCCAAAAGAATTCTATGAGCAAGAGTTTTCCACAAGACAACAATTGTTCCTTAGACATTGGCCAATAATTTGGACAAAGTTGTTTCTTCAGTCCCTGCCAAGGAATTGCCACTTGTGTGAATAACCCAGGAGAAAGAAATGTCCTGTGCCAATGTTCTCCTGGGTACAGAGGGCTGACCTGTGAAACTGCCACTAATTTCTATGGAGGGAATTCCTGCCCAACATGGAGGCACCTTCCATAAAGAACCTGAGCACCTGTCTGCATCTGTCCTGCTGAATATGCTGGAAAGCTCTGTGAGACAGATCTCAACAAGTGTGCTTCCACCCTTACCACAGTGGGGCTGTGTGCCAGGATGGAATCAATGGCTAGTCCTGCTTCTGTGTGCCTGGATACCAAGGCAGGCATGGTGACTTAGAAATGGATGAATGTGTTTCTGATCCCTGTGAGAATGAGGCAGTATGCCTCTATCAGATAGGCAGATATATGTGTGTCCATCCTCAACAATATTCTGGTATGTACTGTCAGTTGGAAATTGATGAGTCTGGATCCCAGCCATGTCTATGTGGAGCTGCGTTTCAGGGTGCTCTTGGGGCTTACTTCTGTGACTGTGCACCTGGATTCCTTGGAGGCCACAGTGAACTCAACTTTGATGAGTGTATCAGTCAGCCATGTCTCCATGGAGGTCTCTGTATGGATGGAGGGAACAAGTACCACTGTGTCTGCATGGGCAGTGGATTCACAGGGTCACACTGGGAGACCTTCATGCCTCATTGTTGGTCAAAGCCATGTCACAATGATAAGGCTTCACATGTCACCACATGTGAAGACTGTTGACAGCTATGTTTGTCACTGCTGGTCTGGATACGCAGATGCCCTGTCTGAGACATAAATGAATGCACTAGGCAACCCCTGCCAACTTTGGGGGTGAGGGACACATTGCTGGCCTGCATTCCTTTTTCAACTATGTTGGAGCCTCAGGCTATGTTTGTATCTGTCAGCCTGTATTCCTAGTCATAACTGTCAGCTGAGAGGCTCCACCCAGCAGCTGACCAAAACAGATGCAGAGAACCATAGCCAAACATTAGACAGAGCTCAGGAAGTCTTGTGGAAGAGTTGGGGGAAGGATTGAAGAAGCCAGAGAGGACAGGGACTCCACAAGAAGACCAATGAAGTCAACTAACCTGGACCCTTGGGGGCTCTCAGAAACTGAACCACCAATCAAAAAGCATACAAGGCCCCCAGCACATATGAAGCAGATGTGTAGTTTGGTCTTTATGTGTGTCCCTAGGGGCTTATCCTGACTCTTTTGTCTGACTGTGGATCCTGCTCCCCTTACTGGGCTATCTTGTCTGGCCTCCTTGGGAAAGAATGTACCTAGTCCATCAGCAACTTGAGGTTCCATGGTGGGTTGTTTCCCTGGGAGGGATGTCCTCTTTCTCAGAGGTGCAGGGGCAGGGGCAATGTGGGGGAGGGGGGGCTGGGAAGAGAGGGAAGGCAGTGATCGGGATATAAAGTGAATTAATTAATCATCAGGAAAAAGGTAATACAATCAAAATAAGTAGAAATGGGACTTCTTCAGTGTTATAAATATTTAGGTCAGGGAGACAAGAAGCACAGACACCAACAGTTAAAATCGGTGACCAAATTGGAATATGAGATCCTTTCTAAGTGACTGGAATACATGTGGTACAACAATAAAAAAGGGTCACCACGTTCACTGAAAGATTTTATGAAGAGGTCTAACTAGTCACTGTGTGATTGCTCTAGAAAACTCCTTTGCTAGCACCCACTACTTCCAAATACCACTAACCTTAGCAGGTCATGAATATCTATGTGCAAGTTCAAATTTTCTGCTCACAAATTGCACACTACATACTGCATACTTTTCTTGGTTTCTGGACACTACACTGATCATATGTTTCTATCGGAAGTTTAGCAAGCTTTGTACTTTGCTTAAAAACTATCTCTAGAATACAAGGGCATCCATTTGGAATGTTAAGATGCCATTTTGCAGAAATTATACTATTTCACCAAGTTTCTTATGCTTACAGAACCACCAATACATGAGTCTGAATGTAATCAACCAATTGTCAAAGACAATTCAGAAATCTCTGAAGAGCCCTTCTGCTGGGGAAGACTCCTAGCTGGTCTGCTCCTGTGAAGACCCCATATCCTGACCCATTCTAGAGGATGTGCTGCACACAGAGCAGTTGGTAAAAACCACACCCTCCCAAGTCCCAGAGCTGCCAACTGAGAACCTGGTGGACTCGGGACCCATCACCCACCCAAATACCACTCCCCTTCTTCCCCTTCCACCTGGTCCTTTCTGCTGGGTCAGACTCCTAGCTGGTCTGCTCCTGTGAAGAAACCATATTCTGAGCCATCCTAGAGCATCCACTGCACTCAGAGGAGTTGAAGATCCACTGCACTCAGAGGAGTTGATACCATATCCTGAGCCATCCCAGAAGATCCCCTGCACCTAGAGCAGTTGAGTAACTGACCCCACAGCCTGAAGCATCCCAGGAGATCTGCCGCACACAGGGCAACAGAGCAACTGATTGCCAGATTGTCGGCTGCCCTGAAGACACCACAGTTTGAAAGCATGCAGGGCAACTGACCCGACAGACTGAAAGCCTCCCCGGAGTTCCGCTGCACACAGGGACACAGAAACCACAGTCCTTAGTCCCCCCACCCCACCCTGAGAACATCTTCACATAGGACAACAGCTTGACTGCTCCTCTGAAGACCCAACAGTCTAAAGGCCTCCCAGGAGATCTACAGCAGCCAGGGTAACAGATCAGGAGCTTTTTTGCCCTTCTGAAGAGCTCCCAGTTGGAAGACCTCCCACAGGTGGTCAGCTACAGCCAGGGCCACAGGCCTCCCAAGAGACCTAAAGCAACCCAGGCACAAAAGAGACAGATTTCAGACAGAGTCACCAAGACCAACAAACACCAGGAATATCCAGAAGGCAAGAGGCAAGTGCAAGACCATAAGCAACCTAAGCCAATATACGTGGGCATCATCAACACCCAGTTCTCCCACCACAGCAAGCCCTGAATACACCAACACACCTGAAAATCAGGGATCTGTCCTAAATTCCTATCTAATAAAGATCATAGAGTCCTTTAAGGAGGATATCAATAACTCACTGAAAGAAATACAGGAAAACACAGTCAAACAGGTGAAGGAATTGAATAAAGCCATCCAAGACCTAAAAGTGGAAGTAGAAATAATAAAGAAAACACAAATGGAGGCAACCCTGGAAATGGAAAACCTAAGAAAGAGGTCAGGAATTACAGATATGAGCATCACCAACATAATACAAAAGACAGAAGAGAGAAGCTCAGGTATACCTTAGAAGAGATTGACACAAGTGTCAAAGAAAATTCAAAACATAAAAAACTCCTACCACAAAGAATCTAGAAAATTCAGGACATAATGAAAAGACCAAACCTAAGAATAATCAGAATAGAAGAGAATGAAGATTCTCAGCTCAAAGGACCTAAAAATGTCTTCAACAAAATCATAGAAGAAAATTTCCTCAGCCAAAAGAAAGAGATAACCATAAAGGTACAAGAAGCCTATAGAACACCAAATAAATGGGACCAGAAAAGAAAATCCTCTCATCACATAATAATCAAAACACTAAATGCACAGAACAAAGAAAGAATATTAAAAGCTGCAAGGGAAAAGGGCCAAGTAACATACAAAGGCACACCTATCAGAATTATACCAGACTTCTCAACAGAGACTATGAAAGCCAGAAAAGCCTGGTCAGAGATCATGCAGACTGTAAGAGAACACAAATGCCAGCCCAGGTTACTATACCCAGCAAAACACTCAATCAACATTGATGGAGAAACCAAAATATTTCAAATAACCAAATTCAAACAGTATCTATCTACCAATCCAGCCCTACAGAGTGTTCTAGAAGGAAAACTCCAACACAAGGAAGGTACCTGCACCAAAGAAAATGCAAGATGTTAAGCATTTCACAACAAAGCCAAGGGGAGAGAACCACAAGCACATAAAGCCACCTAAAAAAACAAACATATCAGGAGCCACCAGTCATCTCTCTTTAATATCTCTAAATACTAATGGACTCAACTCACCTATAAAAAGACATAAGCTAATAGACTGGATATGCAAACAAGATCTAGCATTGTGATTTATCCAAGAAACACACCTCATTAACAAAGACAGACACTATCTCAGGGTAGAAGGATGGAGAAAGGTCTTCCAAGCCAATGGTCCCAGGACACAAGCTGGAGTTGCCATCCTAATAGCCAATCAAATAGACTTTCAACCATAAGTTATCAAGTGTGATGAGGATGGACACTTCATATTCATCAAGGGGAAAAGCCACCAAGAGAATGTCTCAATTCTGAACATCTATGCCCCAAAT
Source organism: Rhynchomys soricoides (assembly GCA_019843965.1). Lineage (NCBI taxonomy): Eukaryota > Metazoa > Chordata > Mammalia > Rodentia > Muridae > Rhynchomys > Rhynchomys soricoides. The sequence continues at coordinate 74,827 of JADRCH010000005.1, read as the reverse complement.
GCAAGGGCACCCACATTCATAAAAGAAACTTTACTAAAGCTCAAAACACATATTGAACACCACACAATAATAGTGGGAGACTTCAACACCCCACTCTCACCAATGGACAGGGCATTGAAACAGAAACTAAAAAGAGACACATTGAAACAAATAGAGGTTATAAACCAAATGGATTTAACAGATATCTACAGATCATTTCACCCAAAACAAAAGAATACACCTTCTTCTCAGCACCTCATGGTACCTTTTCCAAAATCGACCATATCATTGGTCACAAAACAACCCTCAACCAATACAAGAAGATTGAAATAGTCCCATGCATTCTATCAGATCACCATGGCTGGTTTTCAATAACAGCAAAAACAACAGAAAGCCCACATACATGTGGAAACTGAACAACTCTCTACTCAATGATAACTTGGTCAGGGAAGAAATAAGGAAAAAAATTAAAGACTTTCTGGATTTAATGAAAATGTTGACACATCATATCCAAACTTACGGGACACAATGATAGCAGTGCTAAGAGGGAAATTCATAGCAGTATGTGCCCTGGTAAAGAAACTGGAGAGATATTACACTAACAACTTAATAGCACACCTGAGAGCTCTAGAACAAAAAGAAGCAAGCTCACCCAAGAGGAGTAGATGGCAGGAAATAGTCAAACTCAGGGACAAATCAACCAAATAGGAACAAAGAAAACAATACAAAGAATCAACAAAACCAAAAACTGGTTCTTTGAGAGAATCAACAAGATAGATAAACCTCTAGCCATTCTAACTAAAGGGCCCAGAGACAGTATCTAAATTAACAAAAACAGAAATGAAAAGGGAGATACAACAACCCAGATGTCCCACAATAGAAGAATGGATACAGAAAATGTGGTTCATTTACACAATGGAATAGTATTCAGCTATTAAGAATGAGGACATCCTGAGTTTTGCAGGCAAATGGATGGAAAATATAATCCTGAGTGAGGTAACTCAGACCCAAAGGGACATGCATGGTATGTACGCACTAATAAATGAATATCAGGCAAAAAAAAAGAGTACAGAATATACTAGAAACAGTCCACAGAACTCACAACAGTCAACAAGCTGAAGGGCTCAAGTGAGGATGCCTCAGTCCCACTTGGGAGGGAGAAGAAGGACCTTGCAGGGAAAGTAGACAGGGGTTGAGGGGAGAGGGAACATGATCTGGTATTAGGTGAGAGAAAAGGACTGAAGCCCTGAGGGCCAGCAGGAAGAATGGAAACAGGCAACCTCAGAATTCACCAGAGAACTTGGAGGTGAGAAAGTCTCAGGACTCAAAGGGAGGGACCTTAGATGAAATGCCGAACAGGAGGAAGAGGGAACTTATGGAGCCCACCTCCATCAGGAAGACATGGCATCGAATGAGGGAGGGGGTTGCCATCCCACAGTCAAAACTCTGACCCATAATTGTTCCTGTCTGAGAGAACTGCAGGGATGGAAATGGAGAGGAGCCTGAGGAAAAGGAGGTCCAGAGACAGGCCCAAAGTGGGATCCAGCTCAAGGGGAGGTCCCAAGGTCTGACACTGTTACTGAGGCTATGGAGTGCTCACAAAAGAGACCTATCATGACTGTCCCCCAGAAGACCCAACAAGCCGCTGAAAGAGTCAGATGCAGATATTTGCATCCAACCAATGGACAGAAGCTGCTGCCCCTTGTGGTTGAATTAGGGAAAAGCTGGAAGAAGCTGAGGAGGAGAGCAGGACCAGCAGTCTCAATTACCTGGACCCCCAAGATCTCTCAAACACTGGACCACCAACCAGGCAGCATACACAGGCTGATATGAGGCCCCCATCACATATACAGCAGAGGGCTGCCGGGTCTGGGTTCAATCAGTGATGATGCACCTAACCTTCAAGAGACTGGAGGTTCCAGGGAGTTTAGAGGTCAGGTGTGGTAGGGGGTGGGAACATCCACATGGAGACAGGGGATGGGGAAGAGGTATGGGATGTGAAACAGTCAGAGGGCGGATGGGGGAGAATAAAATCTGGAGTAGAAAAAGAGAGAGAGAGAGAGAGAGAGAGAGAGAGAGAGAGAGAGAGAGAGAGAGAGAGAAATTGATTTAAAGATACCAAGCCTTTTATCTTCAGTGTTTTGTGCTTACTGCTAAATATCAGACTTTCAGAGTGGACAAATGGCAAAGGCAACAGAATATATTCTATATACGTGGTCAGCTTGGCTCTTGGTGCCACAGTAATACATGTAGAGCCTATGGCTTTGTATAGTTCCTGGAATGAAAAGTAGTGACTTACCCTCTTAGATCTAAACCCTGTAACATGAGTGAAAATTTAGCTCAGCATGTCATCACATACTTACTAGTAACTTATGTGACATTCCTAACATGGAGATTTGGAGGGTGCCAAAGTTTCTAGAGAAATAGGAAACCATTAAAGATTCTTAGAATTATCATTTCATTACAGGAGAAGCAGAGACACCAGCAAGTCACCTCAGGCAATAACTCATTCATCATGGACATAAAAAAAAAATCACAGTGTCCAAATTATTAAATTCATTGCTAATCCAGGTCGACTTTTAAAAGCGTAGCTTCTACTTTGTTCTCTGGTAGCATGCAAAGAGGCATAAGATTCAATATCCTTCTGGGATACTAATTACATACAGTGCACAATGCTCCCTCATAACTCTGAAGCTTCCTTTACAGAGAAGGAAACACTTCAACAGAAGCTGTCGTGGCAAAGTAAACAGATTACACAAACACACACACACACACACACACACACACACATTCTCCTGTGTATTTGGGTAAATACAATTAATTTTGGAACAGAATTCTAATGAAGACGTTTGAAAGAGAGTATTTTTAGAAGTCCCTAAAAATAGTGCCAATTAAGACGGCTCCATAGTTAGGATTGCCCAACTCAGACTGGCCTTGTAGAGGACCCAAGCTCCATTCCAAGCAGCCATACTGGGTAGCTCACAGTAGTCTGCAATACCTGCCCTCACATGCACATACCGTCCACTCAGACACATACACACACTACAATTTCTAATTAAAATTGTTTAAATTTCCAATTAAAGTATGAAACTGTCTGTAATACAACCCAAGGTTTGCAGCTGCAAAAAAAACATGTATAATGAAGTTAACACAAATATAAATGCTTCCACACAGTATAATCATAAGTGTTATAGTTATATAAATAAATGATATACATTTACATATTTATAATGTAAGTATATGTTAGAGTTCTTCTGTATTTGCTGTGTGTGTATAATGAATGAGTAGATAGATTTCACAACTGTCTTTACACTTACAAAAACACATACGTATGTAACAAGTAACGGTGTAATTACAGAGGTTTTCCAATTCTTTGGCTTCTCTGTGCTTTGCAAGCTTTCTACAAAGGATTTGTGCTAGCTTTGAAATAAAAAAACAACAAACACGAAAAAATGAAACCAACACGGTTCATGGAAATTGTTTGAGCTATGGATTGAAGCCAAATGGTGCTTAGGGAATCTATTCTTCAGCCCAGTCACCTTCTTGCTCTGCAATATTGCTGGTGAGAGTTTAGCCTGTGAACTTTGGGCTCCAGGTTCTTGTGGAATACTAGTGGAATCAATCTGTGCTGAGGAAGTGAGCAAGATCTGAATGCTGTTAGTCTCAGCACTACCACACTGAGGTGCTGCAGCCAGTGGGTCCTCTATTGTGAACTTCAACCAGCTTCTCAAGGATCATTGTGACTGTTACAGAAAAGCAGGAAAGAAAGGGCAATGGTTACACCAAAGGGAATGGCTGTCACTAACCATGAGAAGCAAAGGTGCCTTTCCTCTAATGTGAGTGGAAAGATGTTGGTTTATTCATTACGGATGGTTGTGAGCCACCATGCGGTTGCTGGGAATTGAACTCAGGACCTCTGGAAGAGCAATTCTCTTAACTGCTGAGCCATCTTTCCAGTCCCTATGATGTTGGTATATTCAAAAGCATGCTTGCATGGGACGTCAAAGGGAATCATTTGTGGAAGAGTGGACACTTAGAAGATCACACAGAAGGAGGGATTTCCTGCACATTTCAGTGAGAAAAACTATGCTATATTTCAAAGCACACTGTAGTTTATCATTTCCCCTTTAATGATTCTGTAATTTCAGATAACTGTTTAAGTCTATCCCTCAATTTTTCTCTTGTTTAATAGAAATTCACACCTGCATCACTATATTTAATTACTAAAAGGCTGAAGCGGTTTCCTATTGCTGGTTCCCCGAGCTGCAGGCCAGCGTGGCCCATGTTTAATCACACACAGTTCTCCCCATATGGTGCCCTTCACGTCAACATTCCTCTTCTCAAGCTCAGGATGCCAGGTCTCCCCTCTTTCTCCTGTACACTAGCATTTGAACAGCCTTTAGATGGATGTATATTTGTCAATTTATATTAGAACCTAAGGTCAGTTTTTTTCTCCTTTTAATCTTTCACAATAAATTACTGTACCTCTTCATATGTGTAAAATAGATCGTGGTATGTTTTAATTATAGCTGTCAAAAGTAAGTCAGCCTACATTTATGCCAATCAAGGTACATTTAGAGTCATCTTGCTCAGTGCTAAAATTAGATCAGCACATCTCCAGAATGTTTTCCAACTTATGAAGCCCTCCAGACCCAGGGCATCCATCGTGAGGCCCTCCAGACCCAGGGCATCCGTCATGAGGCCCTCCAGACCCAGGGCATCTTCCGTCTTCCGTCATCTGCCCACCACTAACCTCTTCTTGGGTAATATTTTTCTTTTCTGCAATCCTCTATTTCCTTGTTATAATAGTGTGAAAGAAAATAGCACACAAAAGGGAGACTACATTATTTAAGACAACTAGTGCTAGAAGCTTTGATGACCCAAACTCAACTTTCGGTGGCTTTACATGGTACTTTACTCTTGGAGCACTGGCTCCTCTCATTCGGTTGTGGCTTCAACTCTGAGGTTCTCAGAAGCCTTCAATACTTGCAAGTGGCCTGAGAAAGAATGGATGAAGGGAAACTTTCATGCAACACTCTGTGGACAGAATAGTCCATTGTCTAGCTACTCAGTCTCAGGGCACCTTCTATATGCTAGAGGACCTAGGAAATGTATTGAAATGTCGATGAACCGCAACAATCTCTATCATAAGAGACCTTCTCTCACCTTTCTTCTACAGTTGCAGTGCATTTGGTGTGCACCTGGGTCCAGTGCATGTTTTTGATGCACTTACAGTCTTTAGCATCCCAGCCATGCTGTGGTCTTTGCCTTGCCTCTCGGGCATCGTTTGAGCTCTCCCTGGGCTGTCCTTTCAATCGTGGTGTATCATTCCCTATCATTCGTACTACTATGTCTTAAGTTCCAGGTAGAAATCAAATACTTCTTTGTGGCTGGGATAAAGCACAAAGCAAGTTGGTGGAGGAAATGGTGTGTTCAGCTTACAGGTGTCTAAGTTGGGGGTTCTCTTGCTGTGAGAAAACACCATGGCTAAAAACGGCCTGGAGAGGAAAGGGTTTGTACTGTACTATGGCAGGCAGTCTAACTGTGCAGCTTAGAGTTGTCAAAAATGGAGGACAACGACAAACATCTTACAACTCTTGGACCTGAGGTAAGGGCATAAGAGAAGTTAACCGCGAACAAACAGCAGCGAGGGATAACTGCACGAGGTCTACACAAAGCTGGGCCTTTCAATAATCCATCACAAATGGAGGAGGAGAAGGTACCCATGAGGCTCCATCCCTCCCAGGGAGCTATTGACAGTTAACCCTTACTGAAGGTGATATGGAGTTCTCTTCAGTGCTGTAGCTCTGATAAGATACCTATGGTCTATGGGCCCGTCCTCTAGGACTAGATCCTAGGTCCTGGAAAACCCAATCAGTGGCCCAAAGGAGAAAGAGAAATAAAGTCAGAGGGAGTTAGTTGCAAAGAAGGGGTTCAGAAGTAGAGGGAAGGAGAATTAAGGGTGAATATAATTACAATATATTTTTCTTTATGCATGGAATTTTCAAAAATTAGATAATGAAAAGTCAGCAAAGCTCTATAGAAATGAGTTCATATGCTGGATCTCACTGGACCTGAAACAAAAGAACAGAGTCCGTGTGGAGAGGGGTCTCTGCTCTCCTGGAACTCAAGGCTGTTCACAGCACTCTTGGGAGTCACTGGAAGGGTGGCTGGGATTCCTTTGCTGCTTAGATGCAGCCTAGTCATCACATACAAGGAAGCAAATTGTTTCTACTTGACTCATTAGACTAAGGCTTAGAGAACTGCGATCAGAGAGCACACTGTAGGATTCCAAACATTTCCAGCTGCTTCTTGTTCTTCTTGTGCCTGTGCCTGTCCCTCCTTCTCCTCCTCCTTTTCCTCTTCCTCTTCCTTTTCCTCTTCCTCTTCCTTCTCCTCTTCTTCCTCCTCCTCCTCCTCCCCCTCCCCTCCTCTTCCTCCTCCTCCTTCTCCTCTTCCTCTTCCTCCTCCTGTCCCTCCTCCTCTTCCTCCTCTTCCTCTTCCTTCTCCTCTTCTTCCTCCTCCTCTTCCTCTTCCTTCTCCTCTTCTTCCTCCTCCTCTTCTTCCTCCTCCTCCCCCTCCTCCTCCTCTTTCACCTCCTCTCCCTCCTCCTCTTCCTCCTCCTCTTCCTCCTCTCCCTCCTCCTCTTCCTCTTCTTCCTCCTCCTCCTCCCCTTCCTCCTCCTTTCTTTATTCTTCTTTTCAGAAATACTACAGCATCTCCATTCTGCCGTATCTTCACAAAAGGCCAGCAGTCTACTTGAGGCTCTATCCTTAGCTTTAGGTTTATCAACGAGCTCACCCAGAGGTTTACCCCACCCTTTCTACCTTATACCCCCCCCCCATGCCTAGTTGAAGATGGAACCCAAAGCAAGCACTGTACCACTGAGCTATATCCCCATCCCTGTCTTTTTAAACAGACGTGTTATATGTCTGCACATGCGTAAGTGCATGTATGGCAGAAGCCGGAAGAGGGCAGCACTTGTCCTATTAGATCACTCACTTCTTATTCCTTTACAATGGGGTCTTCCGGTGAACCTAGCTTTCGTCCCCACCCCAATAGGCTCGCTGGCTGGCCAGCCCTAGTGATCCTTCTGTCTTTGTGCCTCCACTGCCTCTCCTTGGTGTTGCTGGCCCATGTGACCATAGCCAGCTTTTGTGTTGCTGCTGGGTTCTGCACGTAGGTTGTCTTGCTTGCACAGCAAACACTCATCCACCAAGCTATCTCCCCACCCACCCCATCCCCAGCCCTGGTTGTTCTGTAAATTTAAAAAAATTTTTAAGACAGGGCTATATAATTACCTAGGCTGGCATGGAACATGAGACTTTTCTGTCCCTTGTACCACATAGCTGGGATCACAGGCACTCACCCCAAGCTCTGTTTAATTCTTTTTACTGGGAATGATTCCACCTTGTACACCCTGGCCAGGCACTCTACCACTGAGCCACACTCCCAAAATCATTTGTATCTTTATAGGAATAGATATTCCCTTTGGTTGAAATAACATAAATGCTATCATTAAAATATTTTTAAATAAGAATTAAGTTAAAGCTTTATATTGATCAAACTTTTCTGGTTGGATGGGGAATAGTAGGGGTCACAGTTAAAACTGAAGAAATCATTTAGACCATGGTCAAATTTTCCTCTGGATTTTTAACTTACGGGAAATTGTTGATTATTCTTTTCCAAAGGTTAAAAAGAACCTTGTATGAGCAATAAGACAAAATTTTACACAAATAACCAATAACACGAGCTAGACAGATGCTGCCTGTAAGCTCTTTACTTGTGCCATTTCCCCTGGAAAATTATTCAATTGAGGAAAAACAAAACCATTTAAGTTGAAAAAGAATCCATGTTTTGCCATTACAATATTATTATTGTATCCAATAGGTAAATTTCAGATCAATTTTAATAATAAACTCAAAACTTTGAGTTATATCATAATAACGTATTTTTGGTTATTAAAAAAAAGACTAACCTTTTAACCACTGTCAGCTTTCTTCTTCTTTTTTTTTTTTGGTTTTTCAAGACAGGGTTTCTCTGTATAACCTTGGCTGCCCTGGAACTCACTCTGTAGACCAGGCTGGCCTCGAACTCAGAAATCTGCCTGTCTCCCATGTGCTGGGATTAAAGGTGTGTGCCACCACTGCCAGGCTCACTGTCAGCTTTCTATCACTACAACAAAATGCCTGAGGCAATTTTCTTCCAAAGAGTGAAAGTTTACGTTGGCTTACAGTTGAGAGGGTTCAGCTCAAAGGTGGGTGAATACATCACTTTTACATATCTGACGAAAAAGCAAATAGTATGTGTCAGAGCAAGATGGCCACCCCACCAAGAAGCCCAAAAAGAAAAACTCCCTGTGAAGGCAGTGTACCAAAGACCCAAAGATCACATATTAGGGCCTATTTCCTAAGGGCTCTACTTAGGCACAATTGTTTTTGCACACAGACTTGGGGGAATTTTCTAATTCCAAACTATAACACCAACTAAGTCTCGATTCTAATGTTTTTTAAAACTAATCTCATATTGTTGCTATTTTTATTTGGATTGGCTTTTAGCCTCTAATCCAATCAATTTTTACAGCACTGAATGACTTCAAACAGATGAAAATCTGAGGCACACTTCTGGTGCAAGTGAAGGAAAACAAACAAACAAAAAAATACAGCCATAAAAAGTAGTAAGAAATGTATTCACAGAAAAGTCAAAAGAGAGATGATCCGACTGATCAGGAGCCATGACTGATCTGACCGATCAGGAGCATGCTTTTCTGGCCCATCACACACAGTCTCCATGCTCCACTGAAGGTCTAGATTCTGTGTGAGCTCCAGCGTCGGCTTCCATAGACACATCACAACTGTGAGGAAGACGCTTGAGCAGACATCAGCATTGACGTCTTCTTGCTCTTTCTACCGTCAAAATCTGTCACAGGGCTACCCTGAGGGGGAGAGGTATTTTGTATATTCCAAATATGTGAACTGCTTAGCTTCATGGCTCAGGTCAGAGGATTTTAACACTGATTTCACAAGTGCTGTGATGTGGGTGTCACCCTGAGGAATTACTGCACAACAGTCCTGTTTACCTGATAGTTACACTTGGAACCTTTCAGAGTTAGGTTTGTGTTTGTGTGCACATGAAGGTGGCTTCACAAATACACTGCGGATTTGTGGAGGCCAACGGTGGGCCTGGTGGCATATTCACAACTACTTGAGAAGCTGAGACAGGAGGATGACAGGTTCAATGCCAGTCATAAAAAGTATGAATAGGACTTGAGCAATTTAATGAGACCTTGTTTCAAATTATGAAAATAAACAAACTGGAAGGGGCACAGAGGAGACTAGAGATTGCCTGATGTACATTATGTTCTGGGTTCAATTAGAAACGTTTGGGGATTTGAGGGCAGCTTATCTTGGAAAGAAGGCGTGGTCATGCTCAAACCTTAGGAGAGCCACCTGATAACTCAGGATTCTCTTCCAAGATGGCTCAACTAGATTTCCAGGAAACCTCAGTCCATCACAGCTCAGGCTACTCCTCAGTACCCTCCACATTGTCCTTGAAGTTTATTGTTTTCCCCAGAAAAAGATCTGTCCCAATGTCTCCCATGGCTTCAAAATCATAGACTACAGTTTCTTCAGTGTTCTGTTGGTTATTCAGTCATCAAACCCCACCCACACTCAAAGGAAGAAAAGCTAGCCTCCACCCTCCTTGAAGGGAGGAATATCAAAGAACCTATGAAAGTGTCTTCGGAGCCACCACAATTGTCCGTTGGTTTAACTAGTACAATGCTATCTTCAGTAGTGTTTCTATTGCTGTGAAGGGACAGTATGAGCATGGCAGCTCTTATAAAGGAAAGCGTTTAATTGGGACTGGCTTACAGTTTCAGAGGTTGAGTCCATCATCACCATGGTGGGAAGCATGGCAGCATGCAGGGAGATGTGGTGCTGGAGAGGTAGCTGAGAGTTCTTCATCTATCTGCAGGAAGCAGGAAGAGCATGAGACACACTGGGCCTAACTTGAGCATCTGAGATCTCAATGCATACGTCTGCCAACAAAGCCACACTTCCTCCAACAAGGCCAAACCAACTCCAAGAAGACCACGCCTCCTAGTAATGCATGATGCCCTATGACAAGCACATTCCTATTCAAACCACCACAAATGCTGTTAAAAATTTGCCAGTGTGAAATATGAACTCAAATCAAATTCACACCTTAAATTTTTGCTTTTGTTTTCCTTTCCCGTAAAAAGAAAAAAAGGTTGTTATGATTAGTTGCTGAAATCCTCCTTTCCTGGAACAACCATTGTGTGGTCTTTAATTCATTGCTAACTGGTAAAGAATGTGAGTGAGCATGGTCTCTTGTCATTGTATCATAGAATCGTCCTGAGGGAAATTTTAAAATGCCTACTCAACAGAGTATAATAAAACCAGGCTCTGGTAGAGTAGGGCTTCATGCTGGCATGTTATAGCATTCTTTAGAATTTGATATGTAAGAAATAACATAGCAACTAATCTAGATATTTTGAGATTCTTTTTTCCATGATGTGTCTTCTATTAATAATCATTTGGCACTATAGATGTTTTCATATGGTACCTGTATAATGACAGAACTATATTGAGCCCAAAGAGGTTCAGGAGATGGCCTGAGAAAACCTAATATGGGTTTCTTGATCCCTTGGCACATGGTTTGAGCATTCACTATCTTATACAATTAAATTTAGATTAAACACGGTATATGAAACTATATTCCCAGCTGCTAGTTTTTTCCTTGATTGACAGAGAGAATGGCCTGGGTGTCACTTGCACCTGTTTGTTTTACTACTTGTGATTGAGAATGTAACTATATAGAGAAATAAAAACATCAGGAAGGTGTCCTCGGGGACTCACCAAGATGGAGGCCTCTTGCTTGGTGTTTGACCCTTACCCTTTAGAGCAAATTGTTGCCTTCTCCCTGTTAAACTGTGTTAAAGATACAGATGGAGCCACCAACTTCTTTCTTTGCTCATGTGTGTACTGAAGTCACTTCTCTTTATGCTCACATACTCTTCTTTATGCTGGGTGAGGCTGAGATCAGTATATATATATATATAATTTTGAAGACAGAGTACCACCTATAACTGAAATGATTTCTTCTGGTATTTGTGATCTTTTTCTGGTTATTGCATTTTTATACCATCCCAAAACTAAGTCAGAACTGGAATGGAAGCTTTCCAGATTGGCATCAAACGACCACTGAGATGGAGGGAGTGGCTCTTCAAGAGGATTAGTCAAAGCCATGAGACCCACCCCTGCCTACTTTCCAATCATTTCCACTGCAAAAGGTCCTAAGTAACTTGATTACTCATGACATTTGTATTGAAAAGCAAACCAAGGATAATTGTTCACACACACACACCAATCATTGAAGTGCAACAGCCCAAATTCTTTATGTATTTAGGGGCACAGACATAAAATACAGTAATCAGAGTGCAAGAATCAAATTATCTCCATAACATACTTTAACAAGGCTGCGATAATGATTTTGTTTCTCATTAAAAAATAAATTGGAGTTATCTTTTACCAAAGCAATACTGATGCAAATATGGCCTTAGAAATGAGTCTATATATTTCTGATCTTTTGCCTTCTGTTATAACATTAATTAACCAGTCTGGAGGCAGAGAAGAAGGTCTCTCAATCAGGCTGTTAAAACCATGGATTCTAAAGACAAGGGACTTTCCCCCAGAATCTCATGCTGAGAGAAATAAAAGACCTAAGTTAGAGGAGGAAGTCACTCGTGTCCTGGAAAGAGGTACCACACAGCGCTAACTGCCTCTCGGATGACAAAAGCCCAGAGGATGATGGGGAGTGATGGGTGCGACCACACCGTGTCCATGTACAGGACTTCTTACATGCGTATATCCTTGGCTCTCTATTTAAACTTTGATTTTACTTCCGGAGCCTGGAGGTGGATTAAGGAGTTCACTGGGTTTCTTCAACCAACATGGCTACATTGAAATCTTCTTCCTTTTTTTCTCCCCACTTTTAATTTGGCTCTTTTAACTGGCTTACTGAGCTAATGGGTGAGCCTGGCTCGGCATGCAGGCTGTGTCCCCCAAATCTGATAACATTAAAAATAAAACTATTGGTCACCTGTCAAATGCCAAGCCCTGTTTTCTGTACTTTATGGATTTTACTTGACAAACTTGCACTCACTTCTCTAACAGCTGCTTACTATGATTGTTCCTGTGCTTTTGTGAATAGGAAACTGAGACCCAGAAACCGTAAGATTCTTGCCAATACGAATTTGTATCTGAACTCCCCGTGCGCAGTGCCTGCGCCTTTCCTGACTTTCTTAAGTGCTCCTTTATTCTGTCTTGTTTCTCACCTTAGATTTTCTTCCCTGCTTGGTTAGCTCTTTGCAACAGCAAGAAGTTCAGTTTTAGAAACATAAAGAAAGAACGAGAAAACAGCCAATGAGACAGGGACTGAGGAGACGGTGCGGTAGGCAAAAGGCTTGCTGCTCAGACAGGAGGATCTGAGTCTGGACCTCCAGCACCCACATAAAGGCTGAGTAATTGCGGAACAAGGAGGCGGAACAGGGTAGTGGGATACAAAGGTCATCCCGTCAATTCCATGTTCAGAAGAATCAGGTGGCTTATGCCTGTGATGTCAGTACTTGGAAGGTGGAGACAGAAGGATCAGGAGTTCAAGACCAATTTTGGCTACCTAGTAAGTTTGAGGGCAGCCTGAGCTCCATGACACCCCGTCTCATAAAACAGAATGTGAGCCATCAAGAAACCCCAGTGAGGCTTGGGGAGATGACTCAGTGGTTAAGAGTCATGGGTTTGGTGCCCAGCACCACTTGGTGGCTCATAACTAGTAAGTTCTGGGTAGTGGTGGCACATGCACTGGGGAGGCAGAGGCAGGTGGATCTCTGAGTTCAAGGCCAGCCTGGTCTACAGAGTGAGTTCCAAGACAGGGCTATACAGATAACCTCTGTCTTGTAACAAAACAGAGCAGAAGAATATAAAAAGAAAAACAGAAAATTCAGGCTAAAAGCACCTGCCACACAAGTCTGCATCCTGAAACCCACAAAGAAAGCCAGCAGTGGTCACAGCACTCCTGCAGCAGGACAGGAGCAGAGACCAGAGAACGCTCTGAAGCCGAAGACAACTGTCTTGGAGGACTCAGTACAGTGAGGCAGCATGAGAGGACATTGTCCTCTAACTGTCACTTGCACATGTGGGCTCCTACACTCACTGGACATTATCACACAGACAGACAGACAGACAGGCAGACACACACATACCACCACCACCAACAACAACAACAATGATAAACACATTTCGAATCTCTTTAAGTATTTCATAATTTTGTATAGTTTTAGGTGTATGCGTCTGTGTACCTCATGCATGACTGCTGTCTCAGGGGGATAGAAAGGAACATTGGATGATCTCCTGACACTAGAGTTACACACCATTGTGAGATGCCCTATAGGTGCTGGGAACTGAACTTGGGTCAGTTGGATAAGTAACCAGAGCTCTTAACCACTGAGCCATCTCTCCAGCTCCCAAAAGCAAATTAAAAAAATAAATTACTAAAAGGACAGAGGAGTGGGAAGGGAGGCAGGGATAGAGGGAAAGGAAAGAACAGAGAAAAGTCACAAGCTTAACACACTTTTCTCAGCCCTACTGAGTGGAGTTCGGCTGAGAAGCACAACTTAGGCACATAGTGGTTCTGCAGACCTCCTATCCTATCTCAGAAGGCTTGCCCAGGTGATTCCTCAAATAAAAGGAAGAACGAAGTGTTGGCAGAATTTCTCTTCTTATATATATGACAAGAAGCCTGAATAAAAACTCCCAGAGACAGCACCTCTTAAAATAAACTAAACTATTAGAAAAATAAACTATTTCATTTGAAGGTTTTTTGAGTGTGAACTCGCCTTTTGGAAATCAGACAACTTTAATCAATCACCATGTGAAATGATGTTCAAATGATTTTTACATACATTGGGGATAGTGGCTAGTAGGGATTTCTAAGTGATCAAGGGAGGTGGGACACCGACCCTTGACATTTGTAGTGCCATTCTGTGGGCTGGCCTGGGCTTAGTGGAAAGGAGACGAGGAGGTGAGAGCAGCGTGTCCACATTATTAACCCAGCACCTTCTGATTCTGACGGTGTACATAGCATGACTAACAAGATGCTTCACGTTCCCGCTGCTCTGGCTTTCTCACAGTGATGGACTGTCATCTGGAACTGGGAGCCAAATAAACTCTTTCTCTATTAGGGTTGCCTTGGCTAGGGTATTTTACCACACCAACAGGAAATCACGCTAAGACATAAAAGTAAATACATGTCTTTTTTTTTTTTGGTTTTTTGAGACAGGGTTTCTCTGTATAGCCCTGGCTGTCCTGGAACTCACTCTGCAGACTAGGCTGGCCTCGTACTCAGAAATCCTCCTGCCTAAGTAAGACACTTTTCTTGCTAAAAGAACATAGCAATAAAATGAGTCCTGATGACATTCTGCTATACCCAGAGAGCAGTGTCTCACTCAGTCAGCATCAGAGTAGCTTCTTGCAGCAGATGGGAACTGACACCGAGACCCACCACTGGACAATGTGCAGAAGGTAGGAGTTTTGGAGCACTCAATCCTAAAGAGGAAGTTTTCACCAAACCTTTCCACTCAGGGGTCAGGGAGCTACACAGAAGAGTAGGCAGAGAAACAAAACAAAACAAACAAATGAAAGAATGAACGAACAAACAAAACCTTAAGAGCCAGAGAGGATGGATGTCTCCTGACACAACAGGATTCACATAAAATTATAGAGGTTGGCAGCATGCACAGGGCCTGAACAAGTTAAAGCTTGACGGGCTTCCGGCACGGAGAGAGAGAAGTGTATTCCATCTCCCATCCCTAACTCAGAAGCTACCTACAATTGACACCCACTTAAAAAGGAAAAACTTAATTTTCGCCAGTGGATTCCCACTGGGTATATTACCCACACTGCAGGGTAGGTCCCATGGCCAGGTGTACGAGGCCCACACAAAGCAAACTCAGTGGTACTTTAGTTAACCTTTTTGTTTCATACCTCCTTGAACATTTTCTTTTGTCTCGCTGGCCTTTTGCTTTTATATTATGATTTCCCATTTTGTGTTTCTGTGTTTCTGTGGATTCTGATGAGGTTTTGCTTGTTTGCTTGCCTGCCTACTTGTTTTCTACAGACAGAGAGAATCAGAGGACTGGGGTTGAGTAGTTGGGAGCATCTGTTGAGAGCTGTGGAGGGGAAAGGGTGATTGGAATACATACCATGAAGAAGGAAAGCAATGCAGAGGAACACAGTAAGCAATGGCAGCAGATAATACATGTAAACATGAACTGTTTAGGCTGTAACAAGATGTGTGGCTAGCCTACCCACAGAGGACATCTGAAAAGCTACTTGGTGTCTCTCATAAACTTTACATTACATCAGAGTGTAGCAAATACATTGTTTATTTTCTTTTTTCTGTTTTCGCCCTCATCTGGTGTTTTAATCACTTTTTAAAAGATTGGGTCTTGTCATGTTGCTCAGGCAGGCCTCCCTCATCTGGACCTCAGCTTATCATGGCTGGGATTACTGGTGTGCACCACTGTGCCTGGATCACCATACAGCTTATTTTGGGGATGATATATACATTTCCACATACATATTTGTTGGAATCCTTTGAAAAATGCTTTAAAATATCTGCAGTCTAGTAAAATGACTTAGCAAGCAAACAGTCTCAAGGCTGATGACTGGAGTTCAGGCCCTGGAACCCACATGGTGGAACACTAGAATTGACTTCCCCAGACTCCACATGGGCATTGTTGACATGCTTACTATAACAAGGGCACTGAGGTGTTCCACCAGTGGATCTGTCAGTTGGTGAGCACTCCACCAGGTTATGTATTCAGAGTCATGTCTGAATGCACAATAACATAATAAAACATGCTTTGATCAGATTAAATTGTCAATGAACAAATAACGGCTATCATTATTGCCCTTACTGAGTCCTATATGAATTTTATATCATATCCTTAAATCTTCAAAGGATCATTCATGAAGCAGTTACCTTTGTCATCTTCACTTTCTAGGAAAAGATACCTAAGCTAGTCATGTTAAAAACAATTTCTTAGACTCATGAAACCCTAAAAAGTTGGAGCGAGAGTCAAACCATGCAGAGTCGTTCTAGAAGTGTCTAAGCACTCGTCAGACGGTTTGGAAAAAGATGGCAGAAGCAGGAACATCACATGCTGACTCTTGTGGACAAGCAGACATAGGAACCAAAAGAGGGAGATACCACAAAGCAGGAGATTGTGATGTCCTTCCGATTTGCCACGTGGGAAAGGAGATACACACATTTAGCTTCTCCTCAGTAGGACTAAGGAGGCTTAGAAGCACTGACTTTTAAAAAGGAAGAGACTGTGAGGAAGTTGATTCTTTTTGAATATTTTGAATTTCAAGGTCATCTAAACTAAAGAAACTAAGCACATTGGTGTTATCGACAAAGAAAAATAAACAATAGAAATGCATGTTTGTGTGCTTCTGCACTTTGTCCCACGATTTCTTAAAATCAGTTATTTGGGTAGAATCTGGTTAACAAGAAAATTTTTTGCTGCAGGAATAAAAAAGAGGTTCATGGTACTTTTTAATTTCTTGATCAAGACCACATACAGTATAAACAACCAAAACATATTTGTTTCCTTGATGATCAATAGTTACGTGTTAAAATTCTTTTCACCCACAATGATTCTTTTTGGGCAGAGAGCTCAAAGCATGTAGATGTGAGAAAATGAACAAATGACGAACTGACCTAGGAATGACTGAAGAGATGAGTGATGTGCAAAATTTATGGACAGTCTCTACCCTGCCTTTTTCAATTCTCAATTAAAGAAATGTAGGTTCTGTTGTTTACTCAATATTTACCCTTTATTTACTTTTAGTTTATGTGTATATACTTTTTAATGCTGAGAATTGAAGATAGGGCTTTGGGGATGCTAATCATGGATCTAGCACATGGCCTGTACTGGCGATTTCTTTTGAGTAATTGGAACTGGAGAGATGACTTGGTAGTTAAGAGCACTTCCTTCACAAATAGGATGACGTGAGTTTGAATTCCAACCCTGATATTAAAAATATTTTAAAAATGGGTGATGACTTAAGCATACCTCTAAGTCTGACACTGTGAAGGATGGAGACAGGAGGATCACTATGACTTGCTGGCTATCAGCCTAGCTCCAAGTTCAGTGAGACGCCCTGTCTCAAAGGTAGAAATAGAGAGTAATAGAGGCACACAATATTCTAAGGTCTCTGTGCTCATACACACAGGCACATCCCTGCTTACACATGAGTGTAATATCATAGTCACGTGCATATACGACACACTCACATACATGCACCCATACATGTACAAAAATAAGCAAAGGCATTTTTCTTAACTCAAATACTTGCTGTAAGTGCAGGAAGGGGGGCTTTTATTTTTCAAGCAATCCTTAAAACACACGGAAGCTATCCTGAAGAGATTTCTAATAAGGTCAATGCATGTATTGGGTTGATCTCTTGAGGAACTAGATCTGTCCTAGACCTTTGGGCAGCAATCTTCAGTCTGTCCTTCCCTTAGATGCTCTGACTAGGCTGCCTTTTATGGCTTACTAGCCAATAAATCTCATACCTTGCATGTTTTCTTGCTTTTGTATAAACACTGGTTTCTTAGTTAGCTTTTTAAGGGACTAGTTGGTAATGAAAGGTTCTTCTTTTTAACCACATTTTGAAAGGTTAACTTCACTTTTCTTGAAAGAACTTTAATTTTTTTCTAGACAGGCATTAATTCAT
Source organism: Rhynchomys soricoides (assembly GCA_019843965.1). Classification (NCBI taxonomy): domain Eukaryota; kingdom Metazoa; phylum Chordata; class Mammalia; order Rodentia; family Muridae; genus Rhynchomys; species Rhynchomys soricoides. The sequence goes on along the minus strand of JADRCH010000005.1, from coordinate 57,026 downwards.
CTAGTTTATTGAGCATAAGTTATAATGCAACCTTGTCAGTAGAGCAGTGTGTTCTTCTCATTCTGACAGATTCATAACCACTGGAGTACATCACCCTCAACAACAGGTGGCCAAACCTTTAGAAGGATTGATGAGGTTTCCTCAGTTACTACAGTTTCTAAGCTATTATTGGGAAAGTGCTGTTGTGACTGTCCTAAGTAAATCTTCGTGCTCCGGCTAAGTATCTGCCTTCATGAACTCAACTTTTCTCTCTGTCTCTGTGTGTGTGTGTGTCTTTCTCTCTGTGTGTCTCTCTGTGTCTCTATCTCTCTCTGTCTGTCCCCCTCCCTCTCTGTCTCTTTCTGTCTGTCTCTCTGTATCTCTCTGTCTCTCTCCTCTCTCTTCTGTGTCTCTCTCTCCTGTCTCTCTCTTCTCTCTCTCTCTCTCTCTCTTTCTCTCTCTTTCTCTCTCTTTCTCTCTCGCTGTTTTATGAAGCAGGCTAACAGGTCTTGAAGACCAGTTTCAAGTCTAGTGATGATTCAGAATCACTTAAGCTTCTGATTCTAAAGACCTGGATGGACCCAAGAACGCATTTTCAGTTTGTTTCCAGAAGGGATTGCCCTTCTGGGTAACGCAGCCTAAGGACCCCTGCTCTAGCCTGAGCTCTCACCCAAGAAGATCTGAACAAGCAGCAACATCTAAAAGCACTTGTGGAGACTTCTCAAGACAGCTCAAAGCACGGACATTTCAAGTTAAACTGTTAGGGTTGCTTTCTTAGCCGGTATGTGTCTGAAAGGGGCCTGTGAGGACGAAAGATGCTGACTCCCGCACTCTTGCCGAGATCTGCTGTTACTTGGCTACATTTCTGTCGGTTCAGTTCTAAATCCAGTTCCTCTATTTTCACACCCTCCCCCTCTACCCCAAACCAAACTAAATCAAACCAAAATTCTATATTGGGTGATATGGCCTCTTACCAGCACCTAAAAACTTAGCATCAGTGAAGGACTACTCACTCAGGTCACCGAGGGTAAAACTGTGCTTGGAAGGGCTGTGCTGGGATGCTAGAATTTCAACTGTAGAAGAGGCTTGAGGAAATTACAGAGGGAAAATTTTCTGTCCAAGGTTCAAGTTGCCAAGGAGTTGTTTTAGGTTGCTGGAGACCTGCCCCTCCAAGCTCCTCTATGACTCACTGTGTCCCTGGGAAGCCCTGGACTCAGCAACCAGAGAAAGCACATGAATTACTAGGACCAGTGCTTCAAGGAGCAAGAGTATTGATTTCCCCAACACACCTGCAGAGTCTGTACTCTGGTTCCTAGAAGTCTGCCTGGTTCTCATCCATGTGGAAAGCAGAGAGTGTGGTGAGCTCTGTGACAGGTCCCACTGGCACAACAGGCATGAAGGAGGGCAGGGCAGGAGCTCCCCACCAGCTCAGAGGTCTGGGATGACTTGGCACTTTCCAAGTCACCCCTGCCCTGCAGCTAGAAACTCATTCTGACCCATTTAGTATGAGGCACCCCCACCCCAGGTAGAAGCTACCACACCATCAATGAAAATGCTACTTCCTCTGAACCACTGTGTCCCAGCCAGCTCATACTGTGCGCTTGTCAATCCAAAACCAGCATCAGCCAGAGGCAAGCCATTTTTCTTTCTCCATTAAGAGGAGAATCTAATGCTGCCATGGTTAGTCAGACGTTTACTTGGTTTAGGCTGGAGCGCCTCACACTAGCACATAAAATCATGCAGCGTAAGTAACCTGGGAGTTCTGCTGAAAAGCCCTGTCTTGGGGCTGAGACTCTACATTGCAACAACAAGCCCCTCCCAGCTGCTGTGGGATTGGCTTTATATGCACAGGGCTCATTTGCAACTCTGGGTACTTCTTTGGAAAGCCACCTATGAAACTGGTTGTTTATTTGCTTCTTTGATTTTTTTTTTTTTAAATAATATTCAAGGTTTTATTTTACTGGTTGGTAAAAGGTTCTTTCTTTCTTTCTTTCTTTTTTTTCTGAGCTTCCTAAAAAATATTCTGCCACCAGGACCCAGAAAACAAATCAGATTAATGTTTTTCAGATTGTGAGTACTAACCATTAGTGTCCAAAATTGGAAATGATATTTAAAGTTTTGTTTAAATGAAACTGAAGTTGAAATCAGGAAACTTTAATGTAATAGTATTAGTTTTCTAAAATCTTTCTACTACCTGGGTGCTTGCCTTTAATTCCGTCACTCAGGAGGTGAATTTTTGTGAGCTACACTGTGAGATGTGGCCAGAATAAGTAAATAATATGCATGCAAAACTGTGTGTGTGTGCATATATATATAATATATATATATATGGGTTACAGCAAAAATCTTTGGAAGTCGTTGTGTCTGTTGTAACTATTTCATTTTGCTACAGTATAAAATAAGATATAAACAATATGAAGGTACTTGCTCATGGTGAGAAGAAATTTGTATTTCATATAATCTTTATACACCTTCAAATAGTTTCTATTGGTGGCGTATAACCAGTTAAAATGTAAAGCCAGAGCTGGGAAGCAGTTCAGTAGGAGGAGCACTTACAGGGCAAGCACAGAGCCATGTATTCTATCACTACATACATGAAAACTTAAGCCACATTCTTGTGACCTCAGAGCTCTACAGGTAGAGGCAGGAAGATCTGAAGTTCAAAGTCAGCCTCAGCCACAGTGAGTTTGAGGGTGCTTGGCATAATAGGACCCCATCTCATAAAAGGAAGAGGAAAAGGAGAAGGAGAAAGAAGGAAAGAAAAGAAAAGAAAAGACTAGACCAGACCAGACCAGACCAGAAAACCAGCAAGCCAGCCTTGGCTCCTAGCACCGAGCCTGGCCAGCTCCACAGCTCCTCAGCTAGGCTGAGATGTTGTTCTTCCTTTTGACTTTCCATGTGATGTGATTAGTTATAATCAAAGGCTTGGTCCCAAACTGGTTTGGATTATAACCAACGGCTCCATCATTCATACTGTGATTTCAGAGAGCTGGATTTGGGCATGAGAGCATTTCTGTCTATTTGTAATAATGATAACCATTGTTAAGACAAAATGCTATTTGGGGCCTCTGAACATGTATGTTAAAGTCTCGTGTTAGATACGGTAGTGTTCTGGCAGCTGACTGACTGACTGGATAGCACATGGGTGGGCACACATCACACCTCTCTATATGGCCGAATTTTTCTTCAATAATGAAATCCCAGGCCTTCCGTGAATAAATTGGCAGTCTGTCATAAGGAGTGGGCTTTTTAAAGGTGTATTTTTCAGACAAACAGTTGAGGACAAGCATTTGTGAATTACAAGTACGTTCCTTATGTGAAATCCTAAGTTCTAGTTACAATTTTCTTAAACAGAAAACTGATCAATCTCCATGGTTAAAGAGCTCTTCACTTTGCCTGGTTACTTGGTTATTTCACTTTGTGGTAACTTGTTAGGGTCTTTTATTCTATTTTAAGTTGTTCAAGGGACCTGAGGTAAAAGCTGCCTGTGATTTGTGGGTGTTATGGGAGATGGGTCTACTTACTTCAATGTAATAATAAATATTTATTAAATATACTGAATACTTGGAAATTAGCTCTTAAAATGCAGCAGCTGAAAATGTAACCTGTAGTTAAGAATTTTGGAACTCATAGGACTTTAAGCAGATAATGACAGAGGCCATTCTTACACCGTGGGAGAGAAGTGTGTAACCACCACTGTAATAAAAACCAAACTTAATACCGCAAAGAGTGCGTCATGGGAGCTAAGCATCTTAACAAGGTATTTCACAGATGTCATTGAGAAGGGCCATGCTAGCTGAGGCCTGAAATAAACAGACTATTCATGACTGGCAAGGAGGAAAGACAGTCCTGGGTGGAGAAGGTAATAAAGTGCTGTGAGGCCACTTTGAAGGGAATTCAGAGAGAAAGAAGAAAAGGAGCACAGGCTAAGCCAGCCAAAGGCAGGGCTGCAGTGCACTGGGGCAGAAGGCCATGTGAAAGACACTGCCCTTCATTGTAGTAGTAGTGGAAAGTACCTGTCAAGAGCTTTTCATAGGACCAGGCATGCTGGTCAAGCCTTGAATCCCAGCACTCAGGAGGCAGAAGCAGGCTGGTATCTGTGAGTCTGAAGCTAGCCTGATCTGCATTCTAAATTTCAGGCCAGACAGCACCACATAGTAAGACTCTATTTAAAAGAAAGAAATGAAAAGAGAGTTGTATAGAGTAGTTAAACTATCCAAGGAGGAAAAAAAGCAAAAACAAAAACAAAACCCTAGTTACTTCCTCATATGGCAGCACATGGTACTTACTAAAATAAATCACACATTTTCACTCTAGTCACTGCTTAGAAAACAGCTGAGAAGAGTGTGCAAGGTTGCTGACTCCTGTGAGAGTGGCCGTGGTAGAAATTGTCTATAGAATACTTTTCTCATTGCTGTGACAGTGTATAGCATATAGATGTGGCTTTAGAGTTTTTGCTCAGTTTAAGGTAAAGGCAGAGAAGGCGTGGCTGCTGGGGTGGTCTGGGGGGGATGTCAGCTGGGGCTTCTTCCAAGTACTAACCAGTAAGTAGAGAGGGCTCTGTTCAGAAGCAGGCCCAACTATCACCTTCAAAGGCCTGCTCCAAGTGACTCACCTTCACCAGTCCCATTCCCCACCCCTACAAAGCAGCAGATTCAGTTGGGGATCAAGTGTTCAATCATGGGAGGCTGATAGGCCATTTGACATAGAAACCATGACAGTAGAGAATCCAGACTGATGAAAAGACAGGACTAGCAAGATGATCAACTAAAGCTACTAGGGAGAGCACCGTTAAGGCCATTGTCCGATGTTACTTGAACCATTAGGTAAAGAAGATATGGGTTTCATGGGGTAAGTTAAGTGATTTAGAAAACTTTGTCATGTGAAGTATTAATTAGGCAGTGAATTGAGACAGGAAGGATGTAGTTAGGCATATAGATCTGAAAATCAAGAAAGAATATTGGGACATACACATTGGAATACATTGAATATAAATGGAAATGGAAATGAAGGTGGTAGGCACATGTACACGGAGGGAGCCCTTTGAAGGCAAGGGAGTTAGCCACCCCAGTGTACCCAGTGTGTAGAGAAGTAGGAAGAGGGGGAGAACCAGGGACTGAACACAAAGACAGGAGTAAGCATGCTTATGACCATGCTCAAGACCATTCTTAATCCAGCCAACGTGATGTGCTAAAACTATACTATCTAATGAGAAGTAGAAGATGCCTTCAGAAATGCTGCAACCCCACCCTCCACCTCTCCTACAATGGGTGGTGATGGCATTCTTATGTCAGTCAGAGGAAGAGCAAATGGCAACCCTTTGTTCATCCTAGCTTGATGCCTGGCTTGGTGGCCAAAGCTGTCTTACGCCTAGGAGTCATAAAAATCAAATCAATTCCAGGCAGCACATTGCAGGAGGAAGAAGACAGACAGAGACCACCATGCCACCCACAGACCTTCCCTCCAGCACCTAGCAAAGGCAGACTATGGACACTCACTTGCCATCACACCATGCTACCCAGCATGGATAGAAGATGTCATCCAGAGCCCCCACAGCCATGTGGCCAAGCTGCAGTGGGAACCACCACAATGTGAGAGTATACAGCAGTCAGATGGGAATGAAAGGAAGTGGAGCAACTTGAACATTATAAAGAATGATGGAACTGGAGACTCTGGAGAGGAGTAGGCTCTTAGGAGTAGCAGCCTTGCCTCCTGGGGCCATGGTGAGGTCCTGGGCGGAGCTACCACCGAGGGCCATGTCTGAATCTGTTGTTGTTGTTTGTTTGCTTGCTTGCTTGTGTGTTTTATTTTGTGGTGGAGGCTGCAAGGGTCAAGTTAGGGGTCAGGGAGATGAGCAGGACTGGGGTGCATTATGTGAGACTAATAATCAGTCAAAAGTATAAAAAAATGCCAAAAGAACTCATATTCAAAAGTTATATTGTCACTTTGGTTTGGGTTGTGTTCCCAAATTCATACATTGAAGTTTTAACTCTCCTTCTAATGATTTTGAGAGGTGAATGCTTTGGGAGATAACCTGGTTAGGGTCAGGTAGTCTAGGGCCTCGGGATGGGGTTAGTGTCCTTTTAAAAAGAGGAACTTTGTCCTTCCCATCAGAACCTGCCCTTACAAGTATCTTCATCTTGAAGACCTAGCCGCCCAAACAATGTGAATATGTGTTTCATTATTTGACTCACCTTGCCTATGATATCTGTACAGCAGTATGAACAGACTAATATAATTGGAAAGCAAAGAAATCATCTGCAGAGCGTGACAGAGAACGTGAATAACACTTCCTATATCAATGAGCCTAAATACTTTGCAGAGTTCTAATTTTTACAGAGAGCCAACGTGATGAGTCTGCATGGGCAAATAACCACTATGCACCTAGGAAGGCTCAGTTCCTGAGCTGTATGTACGAAAGAACAGCTCAGAAGCACTGGCAGCTGAATTCCCTCCCCTTGGGTACTGTCTCTGAAAGACGCCAAAGCAAAATGCACAGGGAGCAATCCTGCAGGTTGTAGGATTAGTCATTTCTCCAAAGAGACTCCAGATCCATCTGCTGCTATCTATTAGATTGCTCTGAGCTATAAAAATCCAACTGATGGGTGGTAGCCAGCAATGTGCCATTATAACATGAGAGATCCTGTGACAGCAGCAGCATCAAATGGCTACTCATCATCCCAGTTATCTTTTTGCTGCCACTCAGTGCACCGAGCACATGAAAGGGCTCTGTTCTACCAGCCAGGCAGAACTTCAGTGCTCGAGCTCCCTAGAGGTACCTGCAGTGACGGAAGGTAATACTGCAATGGTAATTGCAGCCTGGAAAGGGACTGCACAATGTGCCAGCCAGCTCTTCCAGTGATGGGCTCTGTGATGGAATGGGCCAAGCCAAACTAAAACAAAATCAGTTAACTCTAAATTATTTAAATTTCCTAATCAGGCAGCATTGCAAAGAGGCCATTATACTGCTTTCTATTCTGTGACTGTTCTTGGAGAAGTGGGGCAGCCTTCAAAGAGGCTGCAGTAAGGCATGGATTCATTAATATTCTAAACTACTTCTTGGATACCTTTCCCACAGCAGAGCACTTGGCAATATCTATTTTGTCTTCGGTGTTGTAAAGAAACCTGAAAAAGATCCCCTGGAATCTCAAATCAACCTAGCCTTGATTTTCATTCCAAACCACTGAAGAAAAATGACCTTGCTCTGTCATATTAGTGAATCACACTGACTTCCAGAACCTTCCAGTCTGAACTAAAGAGTCAAAGAGAAATATTATCAAAGCTGCAGCCCAGATTCATTGGCCAGCTGGTCATAGTTCTGGGGTTGCCTCAACGTTCCCCTAACAGTAGGACTGCATTTGCAGTCCTACTACCGTCTCCATCAAACCTGAGGGAGCCACGAGAGGCAGAGCCAGCTGCCATCTTCACAGCCTTGAACCCAGAACTCTACTCTTACGCCCTACCCTCTCCTGCTTCCCATTCCTTCAGCTCAGAGAATGCCCTGAAACGGAACGTGGCCTTTCAGAATCCTGCTAGTCTTAAAGATATAGCAGAACGGTTGGTAAGGTATTTCAAATACTAGTTTCGGTTTTGTTTAAAATGAGATTTGGGTCTATATCCCTGAAGAAAACAGACTCTTCACCCCCAACATTAGATACATGTATGGAGCCTCAAACAATGTTTAAAGGGTTTAGATCAGAGGAAAGATACCGTTAATTTTCCACAGCCAGCCTTATGCTTTCTGCATTCTCCCATGCATTAATGGGGGAACAAAGCTAATAGTGTGGGAATAAAATGAAATAGTATTTGCTTCTTAAACTGGCTTATATGACTTGGGGTTGAACCGTGCAGAAGCATCCCATCATGCACTAGAAAGCCAGAGAATGCAAAACCTGCTCATTGTGATGCTGATTAGAACATGACTTATATCCACTTACCATCAAAAGAAGGTGTTGTAACCTAAGTAAAGAACGATCTAAAAACTGAACAGCGTACAGATGGGTGCCTACATATAATTAGACTGGAGACAAAAAGAATCTTCCAGGCAGGCAAAGAAATGCTCTATTCAGACAATGTGCTTGAAGTCTATTAAGGAATAAGATTGAAAGATCATATCTGAATATCTCCAGACTCCTAAACATGATGGGAGACCTCACATGAACCCATTGCACATGCAACTGCTGTGGGACCCTCTCCTCATGGGGCATTTATGCTTCAGGGTGGACTTTTGCCCTAACTAGTAGAAAATTCCTCTCTCAAGAGTCAGAACTGCTCAGAAGTCAAAGAGTAAAAACAACACAATATCTTACCTAAATATTTTTCTAAAGGATATTTGCACCAATGTCTAAAAGCTTAGTTTAAATAGATTTAGTGGGTTAAGAGCATGCCTGCTAAACTCGAAGGGCTGAGAAGCACCTAAAGAAATGTTCCACATCCTTAGTCATCAGGGAAATGCAAATCCAAACAACCCTGAGATTCCACCTCATACCAGTCAGAATGGCTAAAATCAAAAACTCAAGTAACAGCAGATGTTGGCAAGGAAGTGGAGAAAGAGGAACACTCCTCCATCTCTGGTGGGATTGCAACCACTCTGGAAATCAGTTTTGCGGACCCTCAGAAAAAACGGACATAATACTACCTGAAGACCCAGCTATTCCCCTCCTGGGCATATACCCAGAAGATGCTTCAACATTTAATAAAGACACATGCTCCACTATGTTCATAGCAGCCTTATTTATAATAGCCAGAAGCTGGAAACAACCCAGATGTCCCTCAACAGAGGAATGAATACAGAAAATGTGGTCCATTTACACAATGGAATACTACTCATTTGTTAAAAACAATGACTTCATGAAATTCACAGGCAAATGGATGGAACTTGAAAATATCTTACTGAGTGACGTAACTCAGTGACAAAAGAACAAACACGGTATGTACTCACTGATAAGTTCGGAGTACCCAAGATTCTATTCACAGCAACTGTTGGACTGAGCGTGGGGTCCCAGATAGAGAAGTTGGAGAAGGGACTGAAGGAGCTAAGGGAGTTTGCAGCCCCATGGAGGGAGCAATAGTGTCAACTGGCCTGATCCCTCGATGCTCCCGGAGACTGGACCACCAACCAAAGAATACACATGGAGGGACCCACGGTGCTGGCCACATATGTGGCAAAGGATGGTCTTGTTGGCAATCAGTGGGAGGAGAGGCCCTTGGGCCTGAGGGTGTTTGATGTCCCAGTGTAGGGGAATGCCAGGGAGAGAAGACAGGAGTGGGTGGGTAGGGGAGCACCCTCATAGAGGAAGGGGAAGGGGATGGAATAGGGGGTTTCTGAAGAGGAGACCTGGAAAGGGCAAAATGTTTGAAATGTAAATAAAGAAAATATCCAACTTTTAAAAAAAAAAATGTCTATTCAAGTAAATTTTCCTTCTTAAACACAATTTACCAAAATTGGCTCAAGAAGAAACAGAATAGTACCACTTTGCTTTTACTCAGATTTATAATGAAACTTTCATAAAAACATAGGACTATGCCAACATAAGTTTACTGGTGAATTCTATCAACTGTCCAGAAAAGAGCTAATACCACCAGTCCTGAACACTTTTCAAGCAGAAGAGGGGACCAAATGAAATGAAACAAAGTTAAATTTCTTGACTACAGTCTAAAAGCAACAGTCTCCCACATAAGAAGAACACACGCTTGAACAGAAGAGTTTAGAAAAGTCTACAGGTAAAGATAATGCGAATTATTTAAAATGCTGTATTTTTCTACTTAGAACGTTCCTAATGTGAGAGATAAAAAAGTAGAAGAAATGTATTACGGATACACACAATGGCATATGGCCAGCTCTAAAATGGCGGGAATGCTTGCATTTGTAACAATGCTGATGAAACAAAGACATGTTAAATGAAATATGTTAGTCACAGAAAGAAACAGGAAGACGGAGGAGATAGTTCATCTGTAGTAAAAATAAGCATAAAATCCCAGAGCGGGGTTCCTTCCTGCCTTTGACCATTTATACTCCTGGATGAAAGACACACTCAGCCTTTATATCTTAATATGCCTGAAGCTGCAAAATAGCTGAGTAACTGCCTACCTTCCTTGCTGTTAGAATCTACCTTTCCTATCTATAACCTAAGTTATTACGTATGAAGTTTCATCTGGGCTGCTTTTAGCCCCAACCAGGCAGCCTTCTGGGTCATGTTCTCTTGGCCCCTAGCCCATGACAGCTCTTCCTGTTCCCTCCTACATGTTTTTTACTCTTCCATGGTGGCTCCTTTCTTTCCCTGGTCCTTCCCTGTGATCGCTAGCCTGGGACACCTAAACCCCGCCTACGTCTCTTCTCCTCAGCTATTGGCTGCTGGCATCTTTATTTACCAATCAGAATTAAGTGGGGGCAGGGTCCCTCAGACTATGTGCAGACTCCAAATCTTGGAGGCCAGCACTCAACTTTATAATAAACAGTAAAAGATGAAACCTCAACATCATCAGTTAAGAGTGCTGCCTACTCTGTCAGAGGACCTGGGTTCAGTTCCCAGCACCCACATTTGGTAGGTCACAACTTCCTGTAACTCTGGCTCCAGGAAGACCCATCTCTGGCCTCAATGAATAACAGCACTCAAGTGTGCATGTCCCAACACATGCAGAGAGAGAGAGAGAGAGAGAGAGAGAGAGAGAGAGAGAGAGAGAGAGCACAAAATGAAAAGGAATTCAGGAAAAAAATTTATTGCCTGTTTAATGTTACTGAAATGAGCCAGAGCTCCTAGACAAAACCAATGAGAACAATAAATAGCTAAGTGACTTTGTAGGAGCCACTTCTATGTGGATCAACTCGTGTAGGTCACAAACTCCTTACAAAGCTAAAGTAACCAGCAAGCACTTAGTCTCCCTGCATCTTCTTAAGGACTTAGAGTGGCTTACAGCTTTCCATGATTAAGGCCTGCCTCCAGAATCCTTGCTTCATAACAGAACATACGCAACTTCTTGAAGAATGGTGTGCAAACATTTCCTCACTTTCATCCCCAAACGGCAGAGTATTGCTAGCAGTCCACAGCAGTCCACACAGTGCCTGAGACATGCAGTTGGGAAAGACAGCCAGTGCGCCTGTGCAGAAAGATGAGCATGGCTCTCATAGGCAGGGTCCTTTGGAAGAGGTGAAATGCAGTCCTCCGGACTCCAGTAAAAACCCAACATTTCCCTGGAAAAGAAAAGCAAGCATTTGGATGTGTACATACATTTATATAAAAATAAAGTACATGTGCCACAGGTGTAGAACCAGGAGCAAAATATTTTAGTTTGCTTTTGAGATAGATTATTACTAAACATATAAGCCTCCAGAGAAGTTCTACATGCTGTGTGAACTGTGGTAACAACCAGAATCATTGTTTGGCCGGTAATCCTGAACTTGTCTGACAAAGCAAACAAAATTTTTCAACAGATGTGTCTTAAGGCTCTCTAACAAATGGCAAACTGCCTCATACAGGTGTCACCTTGCTCTCTGAGAAAACACACAAAAGCTGTAGACAGTGGAAGAATAAATAGATAACAGGTAGGCAATAAAGAGATGAGGTTGAGCGCTTAACACACTGTTTAAAGATCAAAGTCCGTGTGAACTCTTAAGGCAGCAGGTGTAACTGAGTCAGCTCTCTTGGTCTACCTGAAAACAAAGCGAAGAACTCATTTGTTCCAAGTTACATTACTATTTACACAAGAAACATGCGCAGTTGATACAAAAGGCTGATATTAAAAGCTAATTAATTTGTTTGGATGCTCGTGCCTATCGTTTTATATTTATTTTCTCATGTCCTTCATGAAGTCAGTATTTCTCCATTAATGATGAAAGTGATTCAAATGAAATGGTTTTTCCTGAGCCTCACAGTCACTAACGCTGTTGGAGAAACCCAAAAGAAGCTTTCGTGGACTAACTCAGCTTTGCAAGATAACTTTTATTGTGTAGCTGGTAAGATATATCATCAAATTATATTTTAAATATGTTGTAAACTTACTTGTATAAATTCAATTGTTTTTGCCAATTAATGTGATTACCTATTGATTTTTTTATTTAGAACCATAGAAATCTAATATAGTCTTTATTTATATAGATCTTTTTGCAGATACTATCTTTTATTAGTCTAGTCAACAGATAAGGTAATTATTTAATTTTACTGTGATGCAACTAGACAACCTAGGATCCATTCAGTATAAGATGAACTCGAATCTTAAACCTGGGCCTTGAAATCTCAGAATTTGCTTCCTTGTTTCCTCTTGAAAGTCAGAGCTAGATCATACCCACTGAATGTCCACTCAAAACGCAAGCCTCCTTCTTTAAACATAAAAAAGTAGAGATAAAATAGCAGTTTTTATTAACTAAAATGACCCAAAAAATTTATGTTTGAAAGGATAAAATATTTTGCTTTCTTCAAAATGTTACACAGACAATAACTTTTACTAGAAAATTACTCGACGAGTAGAATTAGAGCAACATGGATCCACAAATACTCTCAACATAGATTTTAGTGAGACCTGGCCTTTCTTTACCATTCATTCACAAACTGTACATATAAAACATAATTGATTTATATCTCCAATATATATATTTTTATATTTGTGTAGAACTAGAGACAGAAGAAGTATATTGCTGTGCTCTTCAACCCCTAGAAGTTCACATTGCGTTAACTCCCCCACTGTAGGCTCATTTAATTCCAAAGTTTGAAATTGTGTTCCAAAATTTGAGGAGGTTTGTTAACTGAACCAGGTTAACAGGAGCCTAGGGATCTAGTCTATTGTGTAAGTTGTTGCTGTGTACGTTTCTAGTGGGTCTGGGGCTCTGTAGATTCCCTTACAGTTAACATGTGTAAAATTACTTTTGCTCATCCCTAAGGCAGACTCACTGACAGAAACAAGGTAGGGAAGAAAGGATGTACTCATTGCTCAAAGAATAGAGCCAATCCTGCAGAGAAGACATCGTGGGGGAGCACTTCACTGAAGCAGCAGGATTCAAGGAGATAAGAGCCCCCATCCTCCTCCAAAGCAGTGAGAACTCCTGTCAGAACAGTCCGGGCTATGACCCATAAGACATCTCCACCCACCTACCACAGTATGCTCCAGTCACTCACTTCCTCTCACTATGCTCCACCCACAAAAACTTTCTCCATTTCCCAAAACAGCATTAGTATTTTCCCTTGGGGTCCTAAGTGCACACAATTTTCTGCATGTTGTCTATTCCGTCTCTCTTAGCTTTTCTTACATTTGGGCAGAATTCTGTTCACATGCCACCCACTCTGTACCTGATGCTTTAAGCCATCCTCTAAACTTGGATCAAAGTATGTTTTACCACCCTCACATCAACGCACTATAAAGTAAGTTTTAAGATCTAGTTCAAGATTGATGAAATGGCTCCATGGGTAATGGCTCTGGTCATCAAGCCAGAAGAAGAGAAATGACTCCTGACCTCTGACCTTCACATACAGACTTACACACAGATGGACACAAAAAAGTAAAATGGCATCTTCTCTGTGGAAGAGTATTAATTGAAATGGTGCAGCAAATAAACTCTTACATCCATATAGCTGAAAACAACAGTTCTTTGAGTTTCTTACAAGAAGCCCAAAGCAGGTGGTCCTAATTGTCAGGTGGCTCCCCTTCATGCATGAGTCTGGTTCCCTCGTTCCTTCCTGTGGCTGGGCAGTTTCTACATGTGTTCATTATGAAAAGGAGAAAAAAGCTGTCATAGGCTTTTATTGCTGTGATGAAACACCATGACCAAAAAGCAAGTTGGGGAGAAAAAGCTTACACTTCCAGATCATAATCCATCATTAGAAGAAGTCAGGACAGGAACTCATACTGGACTGGAACCTGGAAGAAGCTGATGCAGAGGCCATGGAGGTGTGCTGCTTACTGGCTTGCTCCCCCTGGCTTCCCACCATGGGCTAGGACCTCCAACTTTGATCACTAATTGAGGGAAGGTCCTATAGCTGGATCTTATGGAGGCATTTTCTCAACTGAGGCTCCTTTCTCTATGATGACTAGCTTGTGTCAAGGTGACACACAAAACCAGCCAGTACAGAGAAGCATTATATGCCATGGCTGTGGGTGTGATACAAGGGCTTCTGTTCACCAGCCATCAGCACAGAGCACAACATTTCCCTATCTATTGCAAGAAGACCGGAGGAGTAGTCAGGCATGCACCTCAAAAGCCGGGGCCTGCGAAACAGCCCTCCAGCTTGGCTAGAGGCAGGTGCTGGTTTTTGTTTTGTTTTTTGTTTTTGTTTTCCTCTCTAACCAGAGCCTAGTTCACAGCTGAGGTAATGACGAGCAAGAGATCTTAACTGTCACAGCACTTAGGACGTGGGTAGAATAGTCTGTAAGCCAGAAGCCCATATAGAGGAGGGAGGGCCTCTGAGTATAAGATTATTCAGTTAGAAGTTAGGTGGTCTGTTCGAATGTGTTCCTCACAGAATAAAATAGCAGGAGAGAAAATCATGCCCATAAATGTTATCAGGCTAAAAAAGCCATGTTGCAGATTTTATGTGCTCTACCAAACTTTTCTAGTTCACTGTTAAATATTTTTATTATTGATGTTTAACTGGGATTTCTAACAAGAAATAGCATCTAGGTTTAACTGAGGATTTTATTTAATTTTTAAATTTAGATTTACTACATAAGAGCATCATGAGTGAATCTCAATGAATTCCTCATCTACAGATTGATGGTGACATCAGGCAGAACGAGATTTATCATTTATCCTTTTTTCTATTGTGGAAAAGGAAGTTAACTTTTCAGATAAAAATTATTCCCACCAGGAGCTGGAAAGATAGCTACATCTCTCCATGGTGGTGGTGGTGTTTGTTTGTTTGTTTGTTTGTTTTTGCAAGACAGGGTTTCTCTGTGTAGCCCTGGTTGTCCTGAACCTCACTCTGTAGACCAGGCTGGCTTCAAATTCAGAGATCTACCTGCCTCTGCTTCCCAAGTGCTGGGATTAAATGGTTCACCACCCCTACCAGGCTAAAGAAGAAAAACATTTTTGTAAGCCAGGTTAGAGTACTTTGCTTTAACTAGAAGGTCACTCTATTTGTACATTCCTTTTCTTATATTAGTTCTTTAATTTTTATAATTATAATTACATTTCCCTCTTCGATTTCCTCCCTCCAAGCCCCTCCCACATATCTCTCCTTGCACTTCTTCAGATTACATGCCTTTTCAAGAATTGTTACCTGCATGCATATATATATATATATGTATATATATATATACAAGTGGAGATCATTCAAATTAGAAATTTCAGATATGCTTGGCAAAGCCCTGGGAGTTTGTGAACATGGATGAAGAGGCATGGAATAGGATGGTGAAGTAGTGGGCCAATGGGAAGATGAAGAGACGAAGAAGGATCCTGGTCTTGACCACCCTGCCCAGAAGGAGCAGTCTGCTTTCACCTACACAAAATGTTGTTGTTTTGTTTGAAGAAAGAATTTAAAAGAAAGACAAACAATATGTGTTCTTCAGGACAGTGGAAACTCATAGAAGAATGCAGTAAAACAGTAGCCACTATAGACCTGGAGAAGAGAGGGGACATGCGAAGAGGTGGGAGAAGAAACACCAAAACTAATAGAGAGGTTTATTCTGGTTCCTACACAGAAGGGCAGCTGTTGGTTAAAACAGCCTATGATGATCAGAACAGGAATGTATGAGAGTCGCCAGCATATGGACGTGATTATCATTTAGGATTATTACATACAATTTACACTGCATATGAACCCTATTAAGATATGCAAAAATTTTACAGTTTACAAAAAATTAGAAGTTTTAAGCTGACTGAACAACAGAGCCCAGCAAGAATTCAAGTTTTCTTCTATCATTTCACATGATGTTGTATTTCTTCTAGTTTTTGTGGAAAACCCACCAAAGGACTTTTGAAGACAAATGCATCATCTACCTTGATCAGGTTGAGTTTGTACAGACTGTGTCCAAGTGCTCCTACAAATCTCTTGTGCCCAAACAGGAAGATTTTGTGACTCCTTTCTCTCTCAAATAGCAGTTTTAGGAAGATGTAACTCTTAGGTCTGACCTGTGTACTTTTCAAGTTAATTACAAGTCAGGACTCTCATTTCTCTTTTGCAATTCTTTACCTCGGAGTTCAGTGATGAGCATTGAACATGGAGCTGATGAGACCAGACAAGCGTTTCATCAAGGGAACCATTACCTCAGGGTAATGAGGTATAGAGAATAATAAATATTATTCTAAATATTTATTTAAAAGAGAATAATAAAAGAGAATAATAAATATTATCATTTGTTACATATAAGTGCTGTGGTGTCAGCCCAGAGTTTAAGCTACTCTATTCTCCAGCTATGAGGTCCCTTGTTACTTGTGGCTTCTCTGGGCCACGTGGTTCTGTTCCATCTTCATTTCCTCCTCTTCCTCCTTCCTCTCTTCTCCTACCTCTAAACCTCCAGCCCCACCTTTCCTTCCACTGCCCAGTCACAGGCTCTAACCTTTATTTGACCAGTTAAAATGGGGAGAAGGCTCACATGAAATTGCCTGAGTATGTGATCCACTCCCAGTAGCCCCTTTTGAGGAAGCAGAATTAACATCAGAATACAAACGGCACCAAGGCAACCCACAGCACCCTCCCACCAAGGGATCCCACTAAGTTGAGTAGGAAGGATTTTATTGGAATGACTAAACTGCATCTTCCATAAAGTAGCCTGTTCTACTTTATACTGTTTGTGCTTGTCTCTTCGTAGGACAGCCAGGTTTTAGTTCTGGAAATCTCTCTATGCTCATTTCCAACAGCCGAGTTTCGAATTCTGAAGTAGTCTGTTTAGATTAGGTGTTGACCCATACATGGTTCTGTCCACATGGGAGGTAACTCCTGTCGTTGACCAGTGGGACCTGGTAGCTTAGGGACATAAGCAATTTAATGCAATGCCTTGCCGTCTCTACTTCAGGTATGGCTCAGTGTGCTCTGTCTCCAGCTCTTTAAGATCTACATTTCAATCTCTTATAGCCCTGTTTCTTACAGCTTTTACAGACTACTTTTATCAGTGTGATTGTGGAAAACATGTAGATACCTGAGCCAATGTTTCATGTGTTAATTTCATATTGAAGACTGGCTAGAAAACCTCAATGCTTAAAAGAACTCTTTTTTATTGAAACTTAACTCTGAATTTCAAATAATCTCTCAAAAATTTGACCTTTTCTTTCTTTTTACAATTTGACTCCTGTAATAAATGTATTCAAAACAACAGATATATTAATCAATTATAAAATTGTCTAGCATTCCCCAGATTAAAAAGACATTCACTTTAAATTTTTAGAGAGGAAAGAGAAATGCTGCTGTGCTAAAAGGTAGTATGTAGGTTGACCCTTTTAAGTAGTTTGTTGAACTAGCACTTCATGCACCCACAACTGCTTCAGGACTGTAAGGGACTGGCGAGACCTGTGAGCCTCACACATCTCCTCCTCTTCCATACCCACTAATGACTCTGCATTTGGGTTCTATTTACCCCCACTCTCTCAGCATCCCTTCCCAGCATCCCTTCCCAA
>JADRCH010000005.1:0-39108 GCA_019843965.1 Rhynchomys soricoides | reverse complement strand
CCCAGCATCCCTTCCCAGCATCCCTTCCCAGTATCCCTTCCCTGCATCCCTTCCCAGCATCCCTTCCCAGCATCCCTCCCCAGCATCTCTTCTCTATGCAACTGCGAGAAGCCTTCTCATCCCACTGCTGCCCTCCTGTGAAAGTCCTCCAGGATGAAAGCAGGCTGGGTCTCCTAACTTGCCATGCCACCATCAGCCCGTGTTCTTCTCTGACTAGGTCCTTTCCTTCTCTCTTCTTTTGAGATCCTACTCCCCAAATCAGATACATATATCCATGGGCAGACACATATCAAGAACCATGACGTAAAGATGATGGCTCTCACCAAAGCATTTTCAAACTACAAATGTGGGTATGGAAGTCTTAATAACCAAAAAGCAATGAGAGCAATTATTTTTGCCTTAAGTCACAGATGGATGTGTTAAAAGAAAAGATACAAATTGCACAATAAATTTTAAGGAGAGAAAAGTGAGGGTCAGGGATTTGGGAAATCTCCTAATTTCACAAAAATTTGTTTTAAGACCTCCAAGTTACTAATCTTAAGCACATTGTTAACCTAATATATTTTGTTTTATGAGACAGATTCTTTATATATAACCCTGACTGTCTTAGAACTCGATGTGTAGACCAGGTTAGCCTGGAACTCACTCAGATCATTTTGCCTCTGCCTTCCCAGTGGCAGGAACAAAGGCATATGCAACCATGACTGGTTAAGTTTGATAATATGTTAATAGCTCAGTTGATCTTGAATATAAAGAGACATATTCAACAATACAAATACCCAGATGTGGATTTAAACAATAAGAAAGCACGCCTGAAAATGCAGATCGTGCCTATTTCACCTTCTTTGTCTAATTCTAAATCAACTGCTAAACTCGAAAGGCTGAGAAGCACCTAAAGAAATGTTCAACATCCTTAGTCATCAGAAAAATGCAAACCAAAACAACCCTGAGATTCCACCTCACAGCAGTCAGAATGGCTAAGATAAAAAACTCAGGTGACAGCAGATGCTGGCGAGGATGTGGAGAAAGAAGAATACTCCTCCATTGCTGGTGGGATTGCAAGCTGGTACAATCACTCTGGAAATCAGTTTGGAGGACCCTCAGAAAAATGGACATAATACTACCTGAGGACCCAGCTATTCCACTCCTGGGCATATACCCAGAGTATGCCCAACATGTAATAAAGACACATGTTCCACTATGTAATGTTCCAACATGTAATAAAGACACATGTTCCACTATGTTCATAGCAGCCATATTTATAATAGCCAGAAGCTGGAAACAACCCAGATGTCCCTCAACAGAGGAATGAATACAGAAAATGTGGTCCATTTACACAATGGAATACTACTCAGCTATTAAAAACAATGACTTCATGAAATTCACAGGCAAATGGATGGAACTTGAAAATATCATCCTGAGTGAGGTAACTCAGTGACAAAAGAACAAACACGGTATGTGCTCACTGATAAGTTCGGAGTACCCAATCGTCACTTCACAGCAACCTTAGGGCTGAGTGTGAGGTCCCAGATGGAGGAGTTGGAGAAGGAACTAAGGAGCTGAGGGAGTTTGCAGCCCCAGGGAGGGAGCAACAGTGGCACTGGCCTGACCCCTCGATGCTCCCAGAGACTGGAACACCAACCAAAGAATACACATGGAGGGACCCATGGTGCTGGCCATATAAGTGGCAGAGGAGGGTCTTGTTAGCCATCAGGGGGAGCAGAGGCCCTTGGGCCGGAGGGTGTTAGATGCCCCAATATAGGAGAATGCCAAGGAAGGAAGCCGAGAGTGGGTGGGTGGGTGATTGGGTGAATACACCCATCGAGGCAGGGGAGGGGGCAGGGAATAAGGAGGTTCCAAAGGGGAGATCTGGAAAGGGGAAAACGTTTGAAATGTAAATAAAGTATCATAAATACATACATACATACATACATATAGTTGAAAACCTAAAACAAAAAAAAAAAGCAGATGGGACTATTTCACCTTCTTTGTCTAATTCTAAATCTAGGAATCCCAAAGATCTCAGATGTCCAAAAGGCCAGGTGGGGGCCAAATGAAAAGAATTTTATTTTTAAATTAAGTGTTTCTTTTAGAAGATCTTCAACAAAGTAAATGTCCTGGTTTTATAATTAGATCCTTTTAAGACGACTGGCTCTAACCAGTCGTCAATGATTACCCAACTAAGTTTAGGAGATGAGAAAGTACACAGGGCTGCCGTGGTTGTGCCAATGTTTATATGCCCTTTGCATATCTTTATGGATAAAGGAATCCACAGAACAATGCCATGTATTACTTGTTATTTACTTGTTATTGATACCAGATGATGCCATCCAAGACATTCTTCATATACATGTAAAAGGAAATACTGATGTTCATTCTCTTCTGGCTGGGCAGGGTGAAAGTGTTCAGATCGGGGCCGTCATAGAGACAGACAACTGCCCACACAATATGCTTCAAAGGAAGCCCCCACGGTCCTGCCTGTTGGAAAGTATTTTCCTTTTTGAGTTTTCTGAACATACCCCTCCCCCTTGTTTACCTGGCCTCCATTTCATCACTAGTCAGCAGTGCTAAGTAGAGGTATTATCTCCATAAAGTCACTGTGGGAACATATATAGACAATTTGGCAGGAGAATTTGCCTTTACCCACCTATGCAACAAAACACATAGACAAAAATTAGTTTATATGGATTGTTTGCCTGAGAAGCAAACGCTAGGATTCTAATAGTTTGGGATATAAATGGCCTTTGCACTCTATGAGAATTCAGCATGTGAGTTTCATAGCTTCTTGCCTCATGTCAGAAGAATTAGTTGGGGCCCAGCAGAGGGCACCCTAAGAAACCAGCACATGGGGACTAGAAGCTTACTCTTGGATATAGGTTTACCAAATCTAGCTTTGTTTCCTCCTTTTTAAGTTTTGTGAAGCCAGCCCTAAAGAAACTGGAAAGCTTTAATGTTTATTGATTGTGAGTTCCCAGGTGGCAGTGTATTACTTCTGAAATCCTTAAGATGCCAAACAATACCTTCCTGACCCCTTTCCCTTTGACCCTCCCCTTCCCCTCTTCCTCTTCCTCTTCTCCCCCAGTAGTCATATATAAGTCAATTGCCTCTGATAGAATCGGTCACTTCCTATCCCCACCCCCAAAAATGCAAGATCAAGGATCTTACAGCCACAAAAAGTACTTAGAAAGTCACAGAGGAGACTCAGGGCTGAAGCACAGTGCACTGAAGAAACAGGTTGCACGGACAAAACCTTCCCAATTGTTGCATGATCTAGGGTGTAAAAAATGGTCATCCAAAGCTTTCGCTTAGATTGACTGTTTATATCTTTGATGTATTTATAGGTATGGACAAACAGAGCCAGATCTATTCATTTTGAAAGTAGGAGAATACCCTCTCCACAAATCATACTAAATAATTTCCAAAGAAATTCATGAACTTCTTCCCAGGTACACAATAATAATCCCAGCATAGGGCTTGCTATATTTGAAGGAGAAAGAATGAAATCTTGAAAAATTACCAAACCAAAATTCATAATGAATGATCACCTAGGGCCTACATGAGTGTCCACCATATCTTAGTATAGCAAATTATTATTTCTGTTTCCAGTTTCCACTTAAAAATACATTAAAATCATTTTTTCTTTAATGATGATCTTATTCTATGGCGTGAGTAAATATAAATATGTTTTATGTACTTATTTGTGGCAATGTCTTGCTATGTAGCATTTACTGGCCTTAAACTATGTAGATCAGACTGGCTCAAACTTGAAGCCATCCTCCTAACTTTGCGTCCTAAGTACAAGGCTTACAAGTGTACATCACCACACCGAGATGAAAGTGTTATATTTTGATGAGTCAAAAAAAAAAAAAGGATACAGGGATAGACAAGACCTAGATTTGTCTCCGTCTTTATGTCGATGACAACCTTTTTGTACTGAAAATTTTCTGTGTAGATGGCAGGACTCGAATGTAAGTCCATAATAAATGAATGAATGAAAAAACCCAACACAGTACCTAGGTGGGAAAGAGAATTTGGGTGATAGTCCAATTAGCGATTCAAGAAAAAGGGCAGGCAAGGAAACTTAATTCCTGCAATGTGCGTGATTACACTCCAGTATGAAGGAGTGTTAGAAGTTCTAGAGCATGCTATTTACCAGAGAACCTGAGCCCAGAAACAGGCAATCTAGAAGAAATAAGCACACAATTGTAAATTTGAGAGAAAAAAATTGTCAACAGGTAGGATAGTCTAAACCTCAGACTGGACTTTGGGGGAGAGTGTAGTCCTTGAGAAAGCATCCCCAAGAGGAAAGCAGAGGCCAAGTAGTAGGATATAAAGTCACATAGAGAGCTAGATTGGTCCCGAAGTGGAATTTTACACGACCAGATCAGGTAAAAGAGAAGGCTTGCTTTGATTAACAAAGCATGCAAGAACAGCAGTTCAATAGCAGGCATCGTTGATCCGTTTTCCAAAACAGGAATGGAGACTCAATGGGAATAAGTAACTTGTTCACATCTGTCTAGTTAATATGTTTCTGATCTAGTTATAAAAATTAAGTCTCCTTGAATGCTAAGTCTTCCATTTTCTTGGTTTGGTTTACTTTAATAATTTCAGTTACTAAAGCTGGGTAAAATAAATCAGGTTTGTAACTTGAGGCTGAGGCTGTCAAATGTCTTGGAGGACTGGAGTCAAACTCTTCAAGGCAATTGTTATGATTCTAGACCTAGAGATGCTTCTGTGGTGGGGGCAATTCTCCAACTTGTCTTCACACTGGAACGATCTTTGGTGGTTATCAAACACCATTGGAATGATGATTTAAGTGAACATAAGCATAGCCTGCACATTTGGATGTTTAAACTGCCCCTAGCTGATCCTGACATATATCCAGTCTGGAAACCACTGACCATAGCAACTCTCAGCTGTCTGCAGAAGGGAGCAAGGCTGGCTATACTTGCAGGTTCAAATGTGGTAGGAAAAATACGGGAGGACTCCGGGTTTATTTGTTTTTCTCTCAAACAAGTGGACCATAACCTATGCTTGGCTTTTCCAGTTTAACCTCCTAGAAAATATGCCAAAAGTAAACAGGTGAACAATTAACCTTACAAATCAAATGACTCCATGTTCTTAGATCCCAAGTTCTGGCTGCCTGTGAGGCTTTAGACCTGGATCTCTCAAATCGCTCATTAGTATCCCACACTTGGTTAAAGCTCTTACATCACCACACAATGGAATGTGACCTAAGTTAAAAAGAAAACAAAAACATTTGCATGGCTTTTAAGATTAGTAATGGAATTAGAGAGGTGATGTGCTTGAAACAGTATGTACTTTCCCCAACCTAGTTGAGACCTGATTCATGTTCTAGTGACTAATCCTTATGAACTCAATGGTATAGTGAATGCACAGTTCTGGTTACATACATTCTAAATGCTTTACTTGCTTGGACTGAGTCCAAATTATAGACCTTCCTTATTACCTAAGACACACACTTAGTCTAGAAATGCAAGGCCCTACCCCAACACTCACTGTCAAAATTCTTGCTGAATTAACTACAAAACAAGTACATATTCATTTAGGGTGGGTGTACATCCTCATGGAGACATTTCTGGTTCACAGCTGTTTTTCCAGTATAATCATTGCTAGTACCTCCTCTCACTCCCCAAATGTCTCAGCTTAGGTAGTAAATCCTCCAGAGAGCTTCCTCAAACTGCTTTTCCTCTCTAGACAGCTCAGGGAAATCTCAGGACTGAAATGTGATTCTTTTCCATTCGGAACACATACTAGGAAAACAAGGCCATTCGAATATGAACTCAAAGAATGGGAAACCCCACTAGCCAAAGGTAAGAAGTCCCTTTCTCCACAGGCAAAGGCCAGATGTCTATTTCAAGACTGGCATCTAACCACATGACCTTGTACAAGAAGTTTACTTTGACATTGTTGCTTGTTTTCTTTTCTTTGAGACAAGTTTTCCCTGTCTAGGCTTGGCTGTCCTGGAACTCACTCAGTAGACCAGGCTGGCCTCAAACTCACAGATCCACCTGCCTCTGCCTCCTGAGTTCTGGGATCAAAGGCATGCGCCACTACCACCAAGTTGTTTTATACTTTTATTTTTAAAGTTTACTTTCTGATCCAACTTTCTTCGTTGCATAAATATAAGGTTGAACTGGGCAGTTGCCTTTTTTGAGTTAAAACTCTGTGATCTGGATCACCACTGTCTCTAAGCATTTTATTCAAGCAACTTTTTGTCTATTCTCCATAGATGCACTTTTGTTTTCCACTGAGCCCATTTTTAACAGATAAGACAAAATCTGTTTTCATTTTATTGATCTAGCTCCTGACACAATCTATTCATGTGTTTACAGATTATTGAAGAAGATAGCACTGACTCAACTATTTTTTGAAATATTGACTAAGCACAAAGATATTCTACTATATAACTTTTTACACTTACATTTTGATTTGTTTGGTCATAATTAGTAGTATTGTCTATAGACATTAGAGTCACTTAAATATACTTATTTTTAACTACAGAACATATTGCTAGTTTTAAAGCATGTATCTGACAATTATGCATACCCTTAAAAACAAATACACCTTGATGTTTGAGCACAAAGCAAAATTGTTGGATTTGTTCACTGTCTTCTTCAACAATTTTATGTTTTAAATACCCAGCATATACCTGGGGTTACAGTAATCTCTAGGAATTCAAAGTCAAAATATCTCACAAGTAGGTCAGAACCTAGGACACTTTATACCTTTGTTTCACCTGGTACATCAGCAGCAGTATAAAAAAGCATGTGGATTCTAAATAACTACAAGACTGATAGTGGCCAAGCACAAATGTAATGGCAGAAAAAATAAACTGCCATTCAGAAATGAAGATAAAGTTCTCAAATATCGAAATGAGTTTTAGAGTTTCTCCAAGAAATGTGCTAAATTCTGGGCTCCACCCCATGTTTTCAGTTAAACAATTGACTTGCACATTGATATGCTTAGGAATCACTTAAGTTCTGCTGAAGTGCTGAGCACTGCCTGTATTTCATATGATATACTTAATTCTATTTATGCTAATTACAGTGTCCAGAAAGTGATCACAGTGCAGAGTGGACATTTCTACATTCGGAGGAGGGAGCTCAAATTCAAAACACGGCAGCCAAGACAATCTATGAAGGGAAGGCATTGTGTAGAAGACTTTGTTTCCATAAATGACACATCAGATAATTAAAATTCTCTTCAAGACACTTTATTTTTAATTTTGCGTATGTGGGATAGATGGGGCATGTGCATATGCTTGGAAGAACCCACAGGGGCCAGAAACATTTGCTCTCTGAAGCTGGAGTTGGAGGTGGTTGTGAGCCACATGATGTAAGAGGTGGGAATAAAATTTGAGTCCTCTGTAAGAGGAGCGTGTACTCCTAACAGCTGAGCCGTCGTCTCCTCAGCTCCAGAGCTCACTCTTAGAGGAGTTTTCAGATGAAGGCTTGATGAAAGACATAGAGGCCGTGAGAATCAATCTGGACTGATGAGTAACATTGGTTGACTGTGCCATGTTAGTAATAATTTCTCCTAGCCATTTATACATATAATCTAGTACAATTTTTAAAAGGTTGAATATATCCCAAAGTTTTAAGTTCTTTGTGTGTTTTCTAGGACTAATAACATTGCTAATATCCATTAGCATCTGCTGAGTCAAGGATGCAAATGTTGTAATCACTAGGGAAATGAATAAAAGAGGAAACAAAATGTACACTGATCAAGCTAATAGAAGAATTAAAACATTAAAACCAGTGATCTAAGAAAAGACAAGTAACAGAATGAGGAAATTCAAATAGAAAGCAAACAGTCAGATAATGGACATAAACATGTCAGGGATCCTGTCAACTCAAAAGGAATTAGAAACCAATTGGATGCTTTGGAGAACAAAGTACTGATACAACTAAATCCCTTTGGGCACAAAATGATGGTGTGTGTTAATGTGGCGCCATAGCTTTCCCTTAACCACAGGGAAGGCGGGGGAAGGGAGGAGAGAAGAAGGGGAAGGAGTGGATGGATAGAGGGGGCAGCCTGCTGTGCCCTATTTACTTCCAACTCAAAACACGGATGTTCTAGCCAGATCAGAAAAATAGGTCCCAGCTAACACAATGACAAAACGCAAGTCTCTAGTTCATGATGTAACTTTGCTTTTTTAAAAAAATATCACTCAAACATACTCTTTCACAGAAATACATTTTGCTGCACTCTAGTAAAAAACAACACAGGCAAAGGAGAACATATTGGAGACAAGTGTGCAAGATAAGAGAGTAAAAGTTCTGGAGAATGTGTCACTTGAGAAATGGCTGGAAAGGCTAGATAAATGACATACTTTTTGTGATCTGACTTCAAACACTTTAAGCGATGTCTTATTTTGGTGGAGAGAAACAAATGCTATATTCTAGAGAGCAGAGCAGAAGCCAATATTTTTTAAACGCAAGGACATGATTTAATAGAATTACTAAATAGAAGGACGATGTTTACACCACTGGCAGCAGAACACATAGCTAAGTGAGAGAAGCTTCAGGGTGATTAGTAACAGTATGGCGGAGGTTGAATACACCAAAGCAATGAAATGACTGTTGTTTACCCTTGACCATCGGCTTGTTCCTCATCTTTCTGTTAACATATCTTTGTTCAATGGCCAAACTGCTATGG
Source organism: Rhynchomys soricoides (assembly GCA_019843965.1). Lineage (NCBI taxonomy): Eukaryota > Metazoa > Chordata > Mammalia > Rodentia > Muridae > Rhynchomys > Rhynchomys soricoides. The sequence goes on along the minus strand of JADRCH010000005.1, from coordinate 30,426 downwards.
GTTGGGCCAGAGGCAAAGTCATGGCAAGATGAAGTGATAATATAGAAATGTAAGGACCTCCGCCTCTTTGGTTAGGAGTGGGTACAAGGTCCGTGCTGGAAAGAATTAAGTCAGTTGTAAAACTCTTAACACATCCTGGGGAAGACACTTTCTTCCCAGGATTTCTATAGGAATAAGGAAGGACCTGAACTCAGAGCTTCTTCTAGCCACTGGACTAGCAGTAGGCAGAGGCTTCCTGAGCAAGAAAGCAGTGGGAAAAAGCATTGCCAAGCAAGGGGCGTGGAGAGTTAGACTGAGTCCTAGGCTTTTAGAACACCTGGGTATTAGCTTAGCAATGCTTAAAGCAAAATGCCAACACATGACCATTTCATATTAAAGCCAGTCTGAATGCAGATTCATTATTTGAAGCAAAAAGAGTCCTGGATAATATGGACGCCCTTCTAATAAAAATGTCCTATTTTGTTTCCTGTTGCTGTGATAAAGAGGAAGAAAGTATTTATTTTGTTTATGTGTTCCAATCATAGTCCATTGGTGAAAGCCATCAAACCATGGACTCAAAGAAGGCACGATCCAAGAGGCAGGACCTGAAGCAGACTGCAGAGAGGAGGCTTATTTTGGCTTGCTCGCCATAGCTTGTTCAATTTGTTTTCACAGGCCACCTGGGACCACCAGCCCACTGCCCACAGTGGCTTAGGCCAGTCCATATCAATTAATAATCAAGAAAACACACCCACAGATTTGCCTACAAGGCAATCTAATGGGGGTAATGAATCAATAAAGGTTTCCTCTTCCCAGATGACTCTGAATTGTGTCAGGTTGAATACATAAATAAATAAATAAATAAATAAATAAATAAATAAATAAATAAATAAAACAAGACAAAAAAATCTTAATTACATGGCCATGTCATTTACAAATCTTTCTTGGCAGGCTCCTGATCGTTTCTAGCACTGTTCGTATTACCTTTATGATATTTGGATGCAGTTACGTGGTCAACACTTGGAAACAGTGAAGCTGTAGTACTTTTAACTTTGGTTTTGTACATTGGCATAGTAATTTCTTTCTCTTATCTCATTTGAGTTGATAAATTTTCATTGTACAGAATATACTTTGCTTCTCACTTTGGTGTCCCTCAAAGTGATCTCCTAGAAGCAGTGCTATTAATAAATATGTATAAAACAGTAGATTAATAATTATACTTTACTGAGTATTAAATAAACGTTTAAAACATGAAGTCTATTAATGACTTTTATCTACTTTCTTAGTTAAAAAGAACAAATAATAGTGGTGAAATACAGGAAATTATATCAATTAATGCCATACTGATTGAGGTTCACAGTTGCTGGCAACACCAGCTTTATAATTATGCAAAATGGGAACTTATCAAAAAGATACTGCATAATGTGCAGACTCACTGGAAGGGCTGGAGAGCCCTACACCAGTTGGGCTAAGAAATTAAAGTAAACTAAAGCTCAGCTTTTTGTTGTCACTGACACAGTCCCAAGCAGCAAGACTTCTGTGCTGAGTTCCTGGCTTCATTAATTCTGGACAAAGCACTAATGTGAACCATCGGCTATGTCCTCAAGGGATCACTGTCTAACACTCTCAGCCTTTCTTTGTCTCCCACTAAGATCCATGAGTGGGGAATTCTCCAAATACAGAGAGGGTCTTAACTGCCATGAGGCCAAAATGAATCATGATGTCCTGTAAGTTAAACTTCTGGCAGCCAAACATCAGCTCGTGAACTCCGGGGAGTGCTGGTGGGGGGGCTCTTGCTTAACCTAAGCAACCGTCTTTCTGTCTTTCCCCACATAAAGAGAACAGCAGAGTTCTCACCTAGACCGAAATACAGCTCTCCTGGAATTATGCCATGGTTAGACTAGTATTTAAATAAACTATGCTAAAGTATACTGCATAAATCACAGAAAGTGGAGAGTAGACGAAAGCCTGCTGCATGTGGAAATGCACACCGCACAGAAGATACGACAGGTGGATGTGACAGGCTTATTTTGGCAACGGCTCTTGGTGATTCATCGATACTGATGCTTTGTCATCGCTACCGTTCATTTCATTGGATTCAAAGAATGTTGAACAGTGTATAGTCTTATTGAGAGGGTTGGAGAGACAAGATAAGAACCCAAAAGAAGCATTTTCATTGAGTTCCTGTACCCTCAACCCCACATTCACCCATAGCTTCATCCTGAGGGACACCACCTTGCTCAATGCTGGGTGGCACTTTCCTTTCACACTGGGTGGTGCATAAACAGCGTTATGAAGCATCATGGGCCTGGTAGCGGTAACACATGCCTTTAATCCTTGAGTGATGGAATTAAAGGACGAGCACCACACTTGCCAACAGTCTTTAATTAATTTAGTCAGCTCATACTATTAATATTATAGGCTACATGTTTGTGTCCTCAAAAAATTTATACATTGAAACCTTAATCCCATTGTGACTACATCGGAAATGAGATCTTTAAATTGAATATTAAAAAGAATAATAAAAAAGCTTTCTAAGAAAACTTAATAGCAGAGTGTGACAAATGATATCTAAGCATATAAAACTACAAAGTAACCGGCAGCTTAGCTTCTTTTACAACAGGGACACCTGCAGAAGAACACACAGTGGCCTATAAAATACACATGGTCATGCTATCTGAAGGCGGGACTATGGGGGGGGGTGGATCAACAAAGAGGGGGAGGAAGGGGAAAGAAAGGAGAGAAGCCGGATGATAAAGAAATGTAATCTTTTAAAGAACTCACTAAGCTGAGACAGGAAAATAGACATGAGACCACCCTAACATAATGAAAGGCACTATGTTGTCTGTTATGCTGAAAAGAGTCAATAATTTTAACATAAAATAGGCAAAAGTAGATGCTCAAATACAGTTACTTAAGAGTATTTTTTCTTACTATATTGGAGCTTCTAACCATCACCCTCAGCCCAGGAAGATTTTATTACTGACCATAAAACAATACTTTGGCTTTATGGAAAATGGAGTGTACCTGTGTTCCTCTGGGTTTGCAGTGTAACTAAGATTAGCAGCTAGAGACAAAGAAAATCCAGCTAGAAATATCTCTTCTCCAGTAAATTCTTCCCCACACTGATTTATGGCCACCGTTGGCACAGCTGTGGTCAACTGTTTCTGCTCACAGACTGGCCACGAATGGGTAGCTTGAAACAACCAGGAAGACAGGTTTCAATTGGCAATGGCATCTCCCAGCTTAGACCTTGTGACTGCAGGATCCTGCTTTGGGATTTGGGTCAGTCAATCAGCAGGTATTTATCCAGTGCTTTCTTTGGACCCAGAATACTGTAAACTCAGCAGGATACCACAAGCAAAAGCAAAGTGTTAGAGGCAAGCCAGGGAAAAGCAAATAGTCAAGTCCAGGCTTACTTGATGTTTTACTCTCTTTCACTGTCCACTGCACAGCCCATCACCTTGTTCTCCACCTCTGTGTATGTGTGTTACAGCCAAGCTCCACAAAGCAAGGTCTTCAGTCTCTGGCATCTGTCCTTAGATTCTAGGGTTTTCCCCCAGCCCTGGTTATTTTCTTTGCTTCTCAGTCCTCAGGTTTCCTTAACTGTCAAATCCCTTACCAGCCATTCCCTTCCCACTTTAATGAAGTCACCTGCTGGGTTTCCAACGTAGGCCACTTCCTCCTTGGAACTCCTGCCATCCAGAGCCTTGAGTCCAAAGACAGACTTCTTGGAGCACTCCTAGGCATCTCTGTTGCTACGTGCTGTTTGGGTGTTTCTTCTTTTCAGAAGCTGTTCTAATAACTCTTTAAGCTACATAGTCTTCAGTTCCTCTTATAGAACCAGCCTGAGTCCACTTGTCTTTTTTTTTTAATCTCCATCAAGAAGTTCCAGCTACTGGGGAGGCTACAGGGAGTCTATAGGGGTGATCCTAGCTAAAATTTCTACCAGCGGGAGGTATAGAAATGTCCTCCTGTAGCCAGGCAGGACTTCCAGTGAGAGAGGGGCACATCAACCCACCCACAAAACCTTCAACCCAAAATTTAGCCTGCCAACAAGATGTGTAGGGATAAAGATGGGGCAGAGACTGAGGGAACAGCCAACCAATGACTGCCCCAACTTGAGACCCATCCCATGGGAGAGACAACCTGACACTATTAATGATACTCTGCTATGCTTGCAGATAGGAGGTACCTAGCATAACTTTCTCTTGAGAGGCTTCATCCAGCAGTGGATGGAAACAGATGCAGTGACCCACAACCAAATGTCAGTCAGAGCTCAGGGAGGCTTGAGAAACAGTTGGGTATAGAGTGGAGAGAGCTGGAGGGGTCAAGAACAGCACAAGAAGACCTACAGAAACAACCTGGGCCCATGGGGGCTCACAGAGACTGAACCATCAACCAAAGAGCACACAGGGGCTGGACCTAGACCCCCTATACATTTGTAGCAGATGTGCAGCTTGGTCTTCATGTGGGTCCCCTAACAATTAGAGCAGAGGCTGTCTCTGACTCTGTTGCCTGCCTGGTTGAGCCTCAGTGGGAGAGGATGTGCTTAGTCCTTCTGGGACTGGATGTCCCAGGGCCTAGGGCATAATGGTACCCAAGGGGGACCTCCCCTTCTCTGAGGAGAAGGGGAAGGGATAGTTGGGGGAGGGATTTTTAAGGGCGGGACTGTGGTGGCTGCGATTGAGATGTAAAGTGAATAAAAATAAACTATTGAAGGAAAAAAATAGAAGTCTAAACTAAACCAAATCCAACCTGTCTACGGGGTGCTCATCTTTCACTCAGAAGTCCCTCCTGAGTCTATTTTCCTTGTTTCTAGCAAATATCATTTTTGAGGGTTTTGTTTTATGAAATGGTCAGATAGTTTCTTACTTTTATGTCTCTATCCTTGGTTTTTGTTTGCTTGTTTTTTGAGAGAGGTCTTGTTATGTAGCCCACACTGGCCTTAATCTCAAAAGAGTCTTCACGCCTCCCACCATTGCAGGCTGGAACAGAGATGTGAACCACCACGCCCAGCCCTTCCACATTACTCATGTCTGTGCTGTTCTCTCCTCCGCTGAAGTTCGACTTTGGCGTACTGTCTCCTGTTCATCATCCAGATCATCCAGCCTGACAATTACAGATCCCAGGAGGCATCAGTGGCCAGGTTTAAATAACTGTTGCTGGTACCTGTAAATTCTTTGCAAGAAGTGTGTGTGTGTGTGTGTGTGTGTGTGTGTGTATGAATGTGTTTAACTATACTATCGAGCCAGGGATATTTGTTTGGTGACAAAATCTTACTTAGGCTTTAAAATGAGCTCAAGTAGGTAAAAAGAAAATAAAACAAACAAACAAAAAAAAATGGTTATTTGGCATAGGGTGGAAGAATACATGAGGGGGCCAGAGTAAACAACTTTGACACATCCCTTCTTACAAGGAAAGAAATCAGACAATTCTGCTTTATTAAATTAATAATCTATTTCAGGATGTTCCATGGTCATTACTGGCTGCATCCTGTGATCATCTGGAGGCCAGAATGATCAGCTAAGCACTATGTCTTCATGCACATACACAAATAACTTTTACTAAATTCATTGGCATGCTCAACAAAGTTTGCTGTGTTCTTTGAACTCTCTTGAACTTGAGGAGATGGTTGGCCTACAGAAAACCTTTCCGCCGGTTGAAGTTGGACCCTTCTGAAAGGTCACATATCCTTGTATGAGAAATACTTCCTGCACATTTCTATTTCCTTTATTGGCTCCCAATTGCATTTTTTCTCACAGAGCAAAGAGAAGTGGAGATCTGTGAAAGAGAGAACTAGAAGCCATACTGGAAATAAGCCTTGTGATGGGGTAATTGTCATCCTATGTGTCAGAAATTTTGGTCCCGGCATATCCCCTTCCAGTTCTCCACAGACAGCAAAACCCTTCGGTGCTCCAGTGTCCAGCATAACAGTTTCGTGTTTGCATATGTGCATTCTCCCATGTACTTTAAATTCTCTCTGGATTACTCATAATGTCATCCCAATGTACATATTTTTAACACTGTATTGTTATGGAATAGTTTCAATCCAAAAGTGTGTTCATTTTCTGTATACATAGGTCTAAAAAATGGTTTTGATCAGATGTTGGCTGAATTTACAGGGTTAAACCCATAGAACAGAGAATCAGTTGCACATGGGTGAGAAAAATTAAACATGCTTAAGTTTGTGGTGCAGAAATACATCTATATGAGATACAAGAAGACACAAATAAGTAACCATATACAGAACATTTCCATGCATTCAGTGTAGCTCAGAGTAATAGGAAGTAGAAATTCAAAAAGCAAATAGCCAAGGGTTCTATCTACACTGCTGATATATCCACACTAAAGTAGAAGATAGTTCAAAACCAAAAGTTGAGAAATTTAGGCCTAACAAATAATTTTAACTATATACAGATGATTTGTTCCTTTAGTAATTTAATAGCTTGGCCAGTGATTTAAATGATTTAACTTGGTGTAGATAAGAGCCAAGTGTTGATTTCCTTACTTCCCAGAAAGAGGGGAGCTTGATAGAGTTGAAGTAACCTAGCAAATATGGGGTAGATCATTCCACTGGCTGAAAGGTGTGTGTGTGTGTGTGTGTGTGTGTGTGTGTGTGTGTGTACGCACGCGCACGCGTGCGTGTGTGTGTATACTGTGTGTGTACATCTGTATGTGTGTGTGCATGTAGTCTGTGCATGTATATATGTGTGTGTATGTGTATAGAGGGTGTGCGTGCAGTATGTGTATATGTGTGTATAGTGTGTATATGTATGTATGTGCATGTAGTATGTATATATATATGTGTACTGTGTGTATGTATGTATGTGTAGTGTGTGTGTATGTGTGAATGTAGTGCGTGTGTATGTGTAGTTTTGAAAGATTATAAGATATTAGGAAATACATAAGCTAAAATTACACTAATTGTTGGTAATACTTTAATCAACTTCACTATGTACCAAATCACTCACTACTAAAAAGGTAGCTTTGAAGAACAGCTGAGAACAATAGCTTTCAACTAAGCTGCAGGCCTAGTTGCAGGGACACTTAAGTTTAAAGTCAGTTATGTGGAGTTCATTCCATAAATATTGACTGGGACCTAATGCTGCTCTTAGTTTCCATGCTAGATGTTACGGACGACAAAACCATTGCCATCCAAAGGTCCCATCTAGATGTTACAGACGACAAAACCATTGCCATGCAAGGGTCCCATCTAGATGTACTGACAACAAAACCATTGCCATGCAAGGGTCCCATCTAGATGTTACAGACGACAAAACCATTGCCATCCAAGGGTCCCATCTAGATGTTACGGACGACAAAACCATTGCCATGCAAGGGTCCCATCTAGATGTACTGACGACAAAACCATTGCCATGCAAGGGTCCCATCTAGATGTTACGGATGACAAAACCATTGCCAAACAAGGGTCCCATCTAGATGTTACGGATGACAAAACCATTGCCATGCAAGGGTCCCATCTAGCAAACCATTAGACAGGAGATTCTGTTAATAATTTAGCAATTTGAGTCCCACACACACATTTATGTGTGCACACAGAATTAGAAAGTTCAGTTATTAAAGTAATCATACAAAAGAGATATAAATAAAGCTTTACATATTACGAGTTTTATATAATGAAAGCCAAGAGATACAATGCACTATCTTTCAAACAGGCTTTTTAAAAAGGCATATCGTAAATCAAAATGAAGGCACTGAGAAGGCTCCATGGCAGGACCCGCCTTACATCTTTCAGCACAAGCCTTGGCTCCAACATTAAATTCTCGGATGCTCCTTCTCCTCACACTGTTGAGTTTGTATTTATTTTTTGCCATGCTTGCTCTTTTTCATTATAGGTCTGAATCAAAGTTATCACTCAGAACCGTGCATCAGAGCTGGCATTGGGCAGAGAGAGCTAACTGGGAACAATGTGGGCTTTAGAACTGCCAAGCCCAGCCTCGCTGACACACCTCCTCCAACAAGGTCATCCACTCTCATTCCCAAACATTTCACTAGCCTGGGACCAAGCATTTAAATATACGGGGAAGGGTACTTTCAATTAAACCATCACAATCTGACTGTGTGGAAACTGCTTTGTTTAAATTAGTAAACAACATTGGCAAGACATTTTCTTTAAGTCTATAAACAAAGTCAAACCAAGTTTTGAAACATCTCTTGGATGTTTTAAAAGTAATCCTATTAGTAGGTGGCAATAATGAGAAACTTTTCCTGTACTTTTTTATTTTGTTGCATATGTATGAATATGTGCCTTGTATGTATGAACCCTACACTCCAAAGGAGTGAGAAAAGTTTGTCAGATCCCCCTGGAACCTGAGTCACAGATAGTTGTGAGCCAACTTGTGGGTTCTGAGAATCAAACCTAATCCTCTGCAAGAACACCAAGTGCTTTTAACCTCTGAACCCTCTTTCCAGGCCTGAAGAACTTTTTAGAACAGTGTGCATCTGACTGTTTTTATTTGTATGACTGTTATGACATCTCAAGCAGCATAGGCTCCTGAAATGTTCAGTACTGGCATGGTCCCATCTATCCGTACTAATTAACTACTCACTTATTCAGCAAATATTCACTGAGCACATATGTCAAGTCAGTTGGTGTACATTAAGTATGTGGCAGTGGGGAAACCACAGGGGACAATCAGAAATGACCCTGAGTACCTATGCACAGTATAGCGGATGGAGACATCTGTAAGGACCCTGGTATGACATAGTGAGAGGTACTCAGATGATAAATAATACAGGGCATATAGGGTTTTGACTAACAAAGATACAGTAATTATAAGACTAGGCCCATTATTATCTGGATACCATGGTGGCTTCAAAGCTTGAGTATACATCTAGTATTTGTAGATATTTATAGTAGACAGCAGGCACAATGAGTTTATATTATTTTCAAAGTGGCTGATTCTATATTTGGTGTGTAATCAATTAGATTATATATTGATGATGAGCAATGGCAACAACGAGTCCTTTCTTTGTAAAGTTAAATTGTGGAACTCTAAAATCAAGCCAAATTATGTCATAGAAAGGAATCTGTTTTCATTAGTCTAAGATAAAACTTGCTTTAGCTGGCTCTACCGAACAACCTAGTTGCTGCCTGTGTTTTCACCAACCTGCATCCTACAGCTGGGGGGGGGGGGTGTTTTGGCCCTTCCCATTGACTTCTCTTATTATATAGAGGAACCTGGTTTTTCATTAGGAGAGTCTAAATCAGATTACAGTCTAGATAGCTGGTCCAATGTCCAACTGGTTAGATGCTTGGTTCTTTGGTACAGATTTTTCAATGTTTCTTATAAAAACTGGATCCACACTTTCAGAATGAAGTATCCTCAGAGAACTGTAAGCTAACCTTTAGATACATTTTTAAAAAAAATGGAACTGAAGAGATGGCTCAGCAGAATGTCTACTGCTCTTACAGAGAACCTGAATTCAGTTCTCAGTACCTACACTGTGTGGCTCACAACCACCTACAATTCCAGCTCCAGGGGATCTGACACCTTCTGAAATCCACAGACAACTACACTCATAGTTAACACACACACACACACACACACACAAATACACTCCCACATGGACATAAACACAGACACATGTACACACACACAAACACACTAAAATATAAAACAAAAAGTTTCAACAACATTTTCCAGTTGTAAGTCAGACTTAAATTTCATTTCAAATCCCATAACATTCCTCTGAATAAAACCATTTGCTACTTCCTTTTCTTTTCTCTACCCCTGATACAGTGGTGTTTTGGTAAATGTTTAACATATGTCTCTTCAGGGCAAAAAGACATGTTATATAGTAATTTTCCATTTCTGCGGTATAACTACTCTTGCTATGACTAATCTTAAATTATCAATATAGAGCTGGATATGACACAGTACACTCCATGATGTAGTGCTTGCCTAGTGTGTATAAAGCACTGAGGCATATCTCTAGCCCTGTGAAAAATGAATACAAACTATTGATGTGTAATTATTTCTCACGAATCGGTCTACATCGGATACCATTGATCTGCCATACCTCTGCATCCCACAGCAAGGCCTGATTTGACCTAAGAAAAATGTAGCTATTTTTCACGACTTTGATGGATAGCCTCTCTAAAGGTTCACACTAGAGGCTTTAGAGTGGTGAGATCTGGGGTACTCCAGGCCTCTGTGAGGTAGGGCTTATTGGGGGTGGGGTCCTTCATTTTAGAAGATGCTTTGAAAGGGATTGTAGAACCCTGGCATTCTCCACCTACTCCCCACCCACCTCTTGAAAATTAAGTGCTAGTTTATGTCATTTGCAGAGTAAAAGAGAAACATTTATGATCATGTTAAATGATATCTATACCTTTTAGCAATTTTCAAGAGTTCACTTACATTCTTTTAATAAATTCTATTAAATGGAAAGTATATGCTTGTATGCTGTTATTGTGCCTTATAATTCTGTGTGTGTGTGTGTGTGTGTGTGTGTGTGTGTGTGTGACTGCCAACAGTCTGAGAAGACACAGCATTGCTGGATGAGAGACAAAGGACATTATTACCACACGGGAAGAAACATGAACTGCATACTCAAGTCAATGCCCCATGTGCCATCAAAGACCACTGGGATGGCACAGGGTGACTCAGTAGTCAGTTTGTATCATAAATGAGAAACTGCTGAATAAACAAGCCTGACTGGCTGTTGTCCCAGAGAGACATCTTGTATGTATTGTACTGACAGTAAACAAACCCACCTCTACCTTGGAGGGAGACATTATTTCTATCTCCAAAGTCTCCTTGCTTTACAAATAGTCATTACAGATAGTCCAGCAAAACTGCTGGTCCTTGCACTCACAAAATATGCAGAAAAGTGAAAGCTCCATGTAACCCTGTCTCTCCACAATACCAAGCCTTCAAAAGGTTGGCCATGATGGTATACTCCTGTAATGTCAGCACTTGAGACTCAGCAGGATGGTCATTAGGTCAAGTCCAAGCCAAGCCTGGGCTACACAGTGAGAATCTGTCTCAAGAATAACATGGCCTGGAAAGATGGCTCCACAGGTGAAAGCTTTAACAACACACTTCTGACGACCTGAGTTTGATCCATGAAACCTGCGTTGAAAAGAAAAACAAATAAACCAAAAAGGTCAGCTGCAGAGACACACAGCTGTGAGGCTAGCACAGCTAACTGCACAGAAGCTGCTGGGCGAGCTAGCCTGGAGGGCCACAAACAGCAGCAGAAACAGGAGAGACCCTGCCTCAACAAGAGGAAGACGAACCGATAACCACAAGCTGTCCTGTGGCCATGTGTGCTGGGCATTGTGCACACACACATATGCACACAATTTAAAAAATTGAAATAGAACAAAATCACAACAGCAGAGCTTCACCGGATGCAATTGGCATTATTTTGCCTCATGAACATGCATTTGAAAATACCCACATCTTAGTTCTGTTTCCTGGTGCTATGATAAACTGCGCTGACAAAAGATATTTAGCAGAGGCAGTGTTTTTCCCATTAATTAATTAATTTATTTGCTTTATATTCTTACTGCAGGTCCCTCCTGTTAATTCCCCTTCAAATAGCTCCCCTCCCCTTCACCTCTGAGAAAGAGGGAGGTCCTTCCCCGGGAACCAAAGTATCCTGGCACTTCAAGTCACTACAGGACTAGTTACATCCTCTCCCATTGGGCCTGACAAGGTGGCCCAGTTAGGACAACAGGATCCACAGGCAGGCAACAGAGCAGGGAGCCCCCACTCCAGTTGTTGGGGGAACCCATGTCTGCTACATACATTCCACAGGGGTGGGCCCTAGCTCGAGTCCTTGTATGTTCTCTGGTTGGCAGTTCATTCTCTGGGAACCCCTAAGTGTCCATGTTGACTCTGTTGTCTCCCTGTGGAGTTCCTATCTTTCTCAGGTCCATTAATCCTTCCCCCAACTCTTCCACAAGACTTCCTTGGCTGTGGGTCTCTGCATCTGTTTTGGTCAGCTGCTGGGTGGAGCTTCTCAGAGGACAGTTCTGACCGTGAGATACAAACGTAGCCTGAGGCTCCGAGGTAGTTGAGGGAGGAAGGCAGGCCTGCAATGAATCTGTATTGATCCTCTGAAGATATTGATCCTCTGAAGACAACACATTATCCCCAACCCCCATACCGGCAGGGGTAGCTACTGTCTTCATTTATGTCCGTCTCACACAGGGAACCTGTGTATTCAGGGCAGCTGTGACAAATACAGCTGTCGTATCACTGTGGCAAGGCTTTGACCACAAGAGGCATCAGTGGCTTCAGAGAGGCAGATTTTTATATCAGCTCACAGTTTCAACGTGCAGAGAAGTGAAGGTGTCAGGAATGAAGAGAAGCTGACCATCACATACCCACAGTCGAGGGGCAGAGAGAGCAGCTGGCCACAGCACACCCACAGTCGAGAGGCAGAGAGTGTTGAGGGCCTGCACGCAGCCTGTCTGTCCTTTATATTCGTTCTAGCACACAAACCCAGGGAGCATTGCTGCCAACTTCTAGAATGGGACTTCCCACCTCAGGCAACCTTATCAAACTAAGGCCTCACCTAGCAGAGATGGTCCTTTTCCCAGGTTCATGCAACTGGAGGTCTGTCTCCTAGGCAATTCTGGAGCCTGTCAGGTTGACTTAACACTATCATAATGGCCACTTTAGCTTTCTCAGGGTTCCCTTGTTATCTATTTGACCCTGAGCAGAGATTATTTTTCTCCAGCATCAAGAAGAGCTTCCTGGTGCATCTGCTGAACTTTCTGTTCTGCCCACTATTGCTGAAAATCAAGTGCTGCTATTTCATCTTCATATTTGAAAGTAGTATTTCCACTGAATAACAGTCAGAGATTGTTTCCTTTTGGTGCCTTTTTGATTTTGACCTCACAGTTCTTTTGCAAGCAAGTACTTCATCTCACTCTTGCCCTTGGTAGTAGGCTGCCCTTGCCTCTGGCTTCTCTTAAGACTTGCTTTACTGTTGTATTCATTTGTAGCAGTTTCACGTGCGGTATGGCAAACTGTTTACCTTGGGACTATTGAATGTGGTTTGTTTCTTTGCAAAGTCGGAAGATTTTAAGCTACTCTACTGTGTTTGTATCTGATGCTTTCTTGTGTACATTCTCCTTCCTGGGCTCTGGCACTTACTATGGTCCATGCGTGATTTAATCTATCTCTTTCTGATCTGCCATTCGGATCATATGTTTGTTTTTTTTTAATTACATTGAATCTATTAAATCTACTCTGAGTTACTTGTTCTAGTTACTAAATTTTGCAGGTCTAGTTTCTTTTATCTGGTCCTTTGTAAATCTGATAAGACTTATTTGTTTTCAGTTCTGAAACATGATTCTAAATCTTGTCTTTTACTTCTGTAAGGAGAGACGTCATAGTTTCAAAAAGTCATACTTGGAGATAAGACTTCTGAAGCTTTTCCAAGACAGTTTTTATTTATGATTTTCTGTATCCCTGTGGTCCTGGCTATTTTCTATTGTGCACCAAAACTTGTCTTTTAACAGTTATGTGTTGGCATAATTTGTGACTTAGGATGTTTTCCTTTGGGTTATCTGGGTCTCTTGTCGTCGTTTACCACAAGTTCTGTGATAATTGTACTTTGGACCCAGGCTACCACCCTGGACAGAGCCAGTTGGCTCCCAGCTCACTCTTACGCTCAACAGCGCTCTGGAGTTCTATCCTCACGGCAAAGAGTTTCCTAAGTCCGCACAGGGGGGGGGGGGGGGGAAGAAACCGTTACAAGCACAAAGCATCTTGTGAGTTTTTAGTCTGTTTTAGGATTTTCAGATCTGCATGAACTGCCAGCTTCAATCCTAGAACACAAATTTCTGGTTTTCTATTTTCTTCCAGGATTTTCAGGTCTGCGTGAACTGCCAGCTTCACTCCTAGAACACAAATCCCTGGCTTTTTATTTCTTCCAACCCTTGGAACCATTTCTCCTACTTCTTTCTCTTTCATATTCCTGAAGTAGGGCCCCACTCATGTTCTCTCCTTTAGCTCCCTAGAAGGTTTGGAGTGATCTGTGGGCTTGGTCCTAGCAGGTTCCACGTTAGTTACGCTGTCTAGTCGGCATTAAGGAACATGTGGGTCGTGTTTCCGGTTGCGTTACTTGGCTCTGCCCAACTCACGGCACAGCCACCACTACCAGCACTAGCTCAACAAGTACTGTGATTTTTTTTCCCTCAGAATTCTGGTAAAAGCTTTCAGCAATACAGCCATAGAAAGGCTGATTGGGGCTGACAGGACTGGCACAAAGTGGCAAATGGTGACATCTGGAAAAGAAATCGGGTGTTCTGGGAACCGTCAGTGCGGAGTTCATCCTATACCTGCAAATGTGTGCTACATTATATGCGGGGGGGGGGGAGCAGAGAAGACGTGAGCCCCCCTCTTCCTTTAGGTTTAACGCCCTCTGCGGACAAAGTTGTTTCCCTGAGGTAGCTACATCTGCCACTCTCTGAAAAAATGACGGTGCTGTCCTTTCCACTTGGGACATTAAGGAGGACACTACTATCAGAGTTAGGATTTCCTCATTCAGTGGAAAGATGTGTGCTTATCACCACATAATTTCAAGGCTGCTCGGTAGAAGGATGCAGCTGAATGGTGTTGGCCCACGAACTGACAGGTATGCTTTGTTCTAACGAGATGTTAGAGTCATGAAAAATCCAATTTGAAAAGATTTCCATTTTAAGGACTGCCAATTGTGCAGCGCTGAAGAGAGGGCTAAATGTGTGTGTCTGGACTGCAAGTCTGCTGAAAATAGTCCAGCTGCCAAGCAGAGGGCGTGAATGTTTTGTCAGCAGGCGGCTGAGGAGTGAGTGAGGACAGCCAGACTGGTACACTGCCACACCACCCTGTGTATGCTCGGTCATGGCTCTTTTCTCCTGGCCAGCTCTGTCTGTCCCCAAACCCCTCTGCTTAATGATCACTATATAGTTAAATTAGTTGTAAGTTCTTTGTAAGTTTTGCGTGCACTCACAGATGTTTTACATCATTTCTTAGAAATAAAACTTGTGAAGAGCAGAAGTCGTGCTGTCTTCCTTTATAATGCAGTGATCTGACGCAGAGGGCTGTGGAGCAAGCGGCAGGGCGGCCGCGCGCATCTAGGAAATGGCTACCATTGAAGAGACTGACCTCAGGAAACGGACTGACTGTGTGGATGGAAGATGCTGTTAAGCTGCAAACGTGACTGACCTGCAATTCTTAGGTACCTTGTATGTCTGAGATTGATCCCGAGTTAGAGAATGAACACAAGAAGACACACACCCACACCCTTAGGACATTTGTATTTTACTGAATATGCCTTATCATTAGTACCACGGTCCCATAAAAGCAATGATACCATCAAAGATTAACAGTACAGAGAAATACAAGCAATTCTGTGTAGGGAATTCCAAGAAGACTTTTGAAGCAATATTACGTATGGGTTTTTAGTGAGGAAAGGCTTGCCAGGAGAACAAACGACAAGAAGGAATTCCAAACATGGGAAATAAAAACATTATAATGGTGGCATGCAATCTGTCACTTCCGGACTCGGGAGGCAGAGGCAGATCATGAATTTGACACCAGATTGGGCTATAGAAAAATCATGGGAGAAATGGTTGGATCAGACCTTTAAGATGTAACCAAATCTGCTGACATGCCCCAAGTAAGAAAATCAAATTTAAAAAACAAACAAAACCCTGACTTTTGTCTTGATAGGTCCCAAGCCATCATAAATGCCCCCCCAACCCCCAGCAGGACACAGCATCTAAGTACAGAACAGTGGAGGGCAGCAGGGATGCAGGAGGGAATCCCGGCACCACATTTCTCTGAATCATATTTGATATCACACACCCAAACATATTAGATGGAGTGTGCATTATGCCACCAATTTCTTGTTCATTTTTAATCTCATTAAGCACGTGTGCAGTTTTTCAGCAACAGACTCTCCGGCATACTGCCCAGTCACACAGAGACCACTGTGCTCATAGGCACCATTTCCACAGCTCTTGCAAACATTGTATTCCTTGACGTAGCTAAACCCAGGGACTGAAATCTGGCAGTAAGCTATAAACAGAGGGGAGTTTCTTGAAAGCATCCCTGTGAGGAGCAGATAAAGTCCCAATTGTGCGCCATTGGCAGATTCTGATGCCTTAGATCCGTGGGGATGTAAGAGCCTTCCTGAGGTCAGACTTCGGGGAATGGGTTCAAGTACAAAAGCTAAGAATGATGTACCTTTAACTAAAAGGGTTGTATGCAAAAACTATGCAGTAGTTTTCTATGCCATGGATGACTGTAGCCCGACTGCTCACCTACAGAGACCCAAAGGGATATAAGCCACCACAGTTGCCAGTGCAGCCACCGCCGCTGCCGCTGCCGCTGCCGCTCCTCCTCCTCTTCTTCCTCCTCCTCCTCCTCCTCTTCCTCCTCCTCCTCCTCCTCTTCCTCCTCCTCCTCCTCCTCCTCTTTAAAATAACCACCTGCTCACACAGCCATATGTAATGAACAAGTTGAACATCTGTGCTGCTGGTGCATCTCCATCAAAACACATGGCTCACCCTTTTCCAGCTTTTCTGTACATGTGCCTGAGTGCCTGTTCTTTCTTCATGCCCTCATTTCGTTCATCCTGTCAACCACCAAACTGCACAGGATGCCACACATCCCTCTTGCTCCTATCACCCCCTTCCTATGTAAGACAGTTTTGTAATAACTTTGTTTCTTGACTGCAGACTTCAGGGAACAATTGTGATCAAGGCTACCACAGCAAAAACAGGGACTCAAGAAAATGTTTCATATTACATTTGCACCCTCCCAGTTCCTTCGCTAGTGTTCTGACAGAAACATTAGCAGCCGGACTTACTGGCGAAGCACAGAAACGGAAGACAGTATTCTGGAGGAGGGCACAAATAGTTCCCCAAGAAAGTGACCTAGCCAAACACCTCAAAATAATCTCCTGGTCCACAGCTCTACCCACAGATGTGGAGCTCAGTAGTATGGTAGAACCGGCAGCAAGACTTGACAAATGCTGCAGAGTAGAGAAAGCATCACCAAAGCAAAGACGCATCAAACAGCTAAGAAGACTGAGCACACAAAGAGGAGAAAATGTTACTATTTACACTTTCGGATGGAAAAGAACAGGATGCTGTATTAGAAGAACATTAGGAAGGAGGCATTAGGAATTGTAAATATAGTAGAAATTACAAATTAAAGAGTTGGAAGATAAAGTTAAGAAAATCCTCTAGAAAGTAATGGAAACGTTAAAGTGCTGTAAGATAATTTTTAAAAAATTTTGCCAGGTGGTGATGGCATGTGTTTCAGATTTCTGAGGCTAGCCTGGTCTACAGAATAAGTTCCAGGACAGCCAGATTACACAGCGAAAGCTTGTCTTCACCACCTCCTCACTCTGTTTTTAAAGATGGGACATTATCTCATCATGTATAGTCCATAAATAATAGTAAGGAACAAGGGAAATGTTCTGAGAAATTCATTCAAAGAGTCATCTAATAACATTTTATGGAGCAGAAGCTCATAAATTCCATATGAAAAGAGTTGTCAGAGCACACAGCATATGAATAAAAAACACTCATGCCAAGGCCACTCATGCCAAGGCTCATCCCTAGGACATCTCAAAATACTGGGGACAAAGACTTTCCATAAATGGGAAAAGCAGGTTGCATATGCTCCTATAAGGAGCTCTGGCCTCCACTCACAAACATGTGCGCGCACACACACACACACACACACACACGTTGATAAAAGTCTGGGAGAGGCATTAGACTATCCGAACCACTGTGCGGAATGCCTGCCATATATGATTTAAGAAAAGAGCATTTACTCAGGCTCTAGTGCCACAGGGGATAGCCAATCAGGGTGGGGAAAGGATGCAGGTGGGACCAGGTCCTGCTCCAGGTCTCTGGAAGCTGCTTGCCCCTCTCTCCACAGAGCAAGAAGCAGAGAAAGGGAAACCGTGGCTTTCACCTGCTTTCATCCCCCACCCCCACCCCCCCACACACACTCTATTCAGCTGGTGAGCTAGCCTGTGCACATGGTGCCACCACTTTCAGGCTGGGTCTTGCTTTCACAGTTAATCCTGTCTGGAAACACCCTTACAAACAACCTCAAAGGAGTGTCTCGTTCATATCCTAGGCATTTCTTAATTCAGTTAAATTGACAATTAAAATCAACTCTTGCAGGATAAAATGATCTCCAAATTTGCATCTTATGCTCTATTAAGCTAAAAACTACTAGGGACAGAGCATGGAATCTCCTAAATTAGGAGTAATGTTTGATTGTTAAGGAATTGTCTTATTATTTTTTTAAAAAGCTTAGATTTATTTACTCTAACGCGCGCACACACACACACACTGGGGTTGGGGTGTTACATATATGGATCCCAAGGTTTTACCCATACTAAGTCATTGCTCTACAACTGAGCTACATGCCCAGCCCAGCACATGTACATTGTTATGTTGTTCACTGCACTGTTTGCACACTTTAATATGTTTCATGATGGCAACTTTTAATTTTACAAAATACACATTGGACAAAGAAAGTCTAACAAGAAAATAAGAATGGCATACTCTCCTGTGAGTTGTAAAAAATGTTCCTCATGGTAGACTTGATCTTTACCAACTCTGTACATTACTTTTCTCATTGCTGTGGCACAGTATTTGACAGAAGCATCTTGAAGGAGAGGTTTACTTTGGCTCACAGCCTATGGTGGCAGAGAAGAATAGAATCCACAGTGGTGGGAGCATTTGAACCATGTGGTGGCTGGTCACATCAAGGTGTCAAGCAGAAAAAGAGGGTATGGCCAGGAAGCAGAAACAGTTATCAAGTTGAAGCCCTGCCACACCCGTGCCAAGGAGGCAGGGTTCTAAAGGCTCTACCACCTCTGAACACAGCACAGTCAACTGGAGACCAAGCCCTCAACCACAGGCGTCTGAGCAGACACTTCAATCCAAACACAGCATTTTCCTTTTTCTAGGCAGTGCTGGGGAGTGTGCTCTGTGAGCAATCTCTCCCAATTAGAACCACAACTCTATTTTTGCTAAATTATAGACCTATCAGTTGATGTATGTCGTTCAAAATGTTGCTATTTTCTCCTGTACGCTTTTTACACTAGGAATAAGCAGGCTGGCAAGACAGGTCTGTCAAGGAGGTCTCAGGGAAGCTTCGGGTCCAGGCTGGCTGCTCTAATCACATAGTTTTGCAATAGGCAAGGTTTTGTGGCCTTTTCTCATCTCCCCATCAGAAATACAGGAAACAAATGCCTTTGTCTTGTGTGTTTTGTTTCTTGGGGAGCTTTTCAAGAGCTAATATTTTTTTCTTATCGATATTTACAAATATCAGAGTTGCAATGTCATAAATTAAAAGTGGCTATTAGAGGCAGCCAAAAGGATGCACATTTGTAATTCCAGCATTTGGGAGGTGGAAGCAGGAGGAAAGCTGTAAGTACAAAGCCAGTCTGGACCGAACAACAAGCATTAGGCCAGCCGTGGAAACAGCAAGACTCCATCTCTAAACAAAACAAAACAAACAAACGAACAACCATGTTTATTACTCTTCTCTAACACAAATAAATGCAGACTGTGGTTTTACTTGTTAACATAGTCTCTCTCTCTCTCTCTCTCTCTCTCTCTCTCTCTCTCTCTCTCTCTCCCTTCCTCCCTTCCTCCCTTCCCCTTCTTCCTTCCTTCCTTCCTTCCTTCCTTCATTTCTTCCTTTCTTTCTTTTTGAGATAGGATTTCTCTTGAAGACCAGGTTGGTCTTGAACTCAGAGATCTGCCTGCCTCTGCCTCCAAACTCTGGGACTAAAGGTGTCACAATGAAAAAAGATAGATAGAATGGAGGGGATGGTACCATTTGCTTGTTATCCCATCACTGAGGGGTGGAAACAGGGTCACTTGGAGTTCAAGGTCATTCTTGGCTACTTGGGATGGGACCAGCCTGGGCAACATGAGATCCTGCTTCAGCACCCAATAATAAGTTAAATGTGACAGCACTAAAACTTGGTGTGCAAGTCCCTTAAGGGGTTCTCTGAGGTGTGGAACTATTAATCCTGGTTAGAACTCTGTAAGATCTTTTTGAATCATCCTTGATGCTTCTTAAGGTACAAGGTACTTCTGGTTAGGAAGATAAAAGGACACGTATGTCAGGAGGTATCGAGGAAAGACTGAAGGATCCACATAAGTTCTGGGAGGTGGTCCACCACTCTGCATGGCTGCTGTGGGTAAACGCTGAATTGCAGGGCCTTCAGAGACTTCATTCCAGGATTGCTGCTTGTTACTGATACGCCTTTCCTGTCTCTTTTACTTTTACACAGTTTAATGATTCCTGGGCACTAGCACACCCTATTGGGCAGATTTTCTGCAGATCAAGGATGTACTCTCATGTAGCAATGTTGTGTAGACACACTGATAACTTCATAATTTCTGAGAATGATTTTATAGAATTCTTAAATTTATACAAATAATGTCCAGCCCTCTAAAAAGCTGCAAACAAGGCTCTGTAAACCTTCGTGTGTCACGGGCTAATTGCATTAGGAGAAGAAGACAGGCTTGAAACAAATTTACAACAGGGAAAACATTCTTCCGAGGTTAGCTGTGAAACTACTATCTGGTAAATAAAGATCATAAACTGGGAATGGACAATATACTGTAGTTTCAAGGACAGAAAATAAAATATCGACTGGTTTATCTATACAAAATTTCAAAATAATGAGACACTAAGCAGATGATTTGTTTCTTGGTAAAACTGTGCTAACTTATGACATAAGAATTATTGTTTTAAACTTTTAATGAACTTTTGGAGCTAGCAACAGATAATGAATGTTTAGTTGGGTAGAGTCTTAATGGAAACACATGTAAACATTTCTGCTGTAATTCCTTATCATTTATGACTTGCATTAGTATCTTAAACTTGCTATGAACTTATGGGGGAAAAGATGCTTGGAAACTACTCTCCTCCTAAGAAAGTGTAAGAAGGAAGAACTGACAATAAGAAAAGGGTTTTTTTCTTACTTGCAACAGTAAAAAGGTAGAAGCTTTTTTTCAGCAATAAAGATGGGACCTTTTTCTTAAATTCAGAAATAAAACAGTAGAAGCTCTTTCTTTGAGCAATAAAGGTTGGAGCTTCTTTTTCATCCAGAATGAGTGAGTTTTTTCTGTGTTGGCACTTGCTCATTGGAACTTCCTTGTGGGAACTTTGGCTCTAGCCACCAAATGTATATATGCATTTGTAAAAATATGTCTGTATACATAAGTATCCATGAACACTTATGGAGTTGGAGTTGATAAGACAGGTGGTTGAGCCTGACCAGTGTGTGTGTGTGTGTGTGTGTGTGAAAGATTTTCTTTCTGTACGCATGACTTTCTTTTCCCTTTTCTCTGGCTCACAAGGAGTTAATGAACTCCAAGTCTCTTACCCATCATCTATCATCAAGGGGGCTGCAAGAAAAGAAGGAAGAGCCAGAGTAACCAACGTCTTTACTTGATTCCCCTGCTGCTGAGCATCAGGAGTTAATTACCAGATGCCAACAGCTTTGGTCTTTGAATAGCAAAGAGTTAAGAAAGGTAAGTATTACTAAAAGTAAGCAACTTCTGCCCTTGCAAAATCAAGTTTTGCTCCTGAAAACCGCCAACACTACCCATTGCTATTTTCCTCGGTACATGGTGCTGGGCTGGTTCCCAACAACAGTACAAAAAGAAAATAGGAAATGACTTTTTTCCCTAGCAACCAAAATTGTAGTCATTTCTGGCTAAAGACTTCTAAAGAAGAAAGGGGACTGAGCACCAAGCTGCAGAATGAGAGGGCAGAAAACTTTTTAAAAAAAACCGTAAAACCCAACATTTAAAAGAGAGATTTCAGAAAACCATGCTTTGTAGTATTAATGCATATTATAGATTCATATCATCTTCCTTCTGATTTATATGGAAATGTGTATATACCCCTTGAACATCACCATAAAATTCCCACTCTCCTGCTAAAATCACAATGTGGCCTGGACTATTTTAAATTTAGTATGTTAAGTTTTAAGGTGTTTCTTCAGACAAAGGCATTGTTTTATAAAGTTCAACCTGAGTTTGGGATGCTAAATCTAGACTATGATCTGGATGGAATTGAGGGGCTGGAAAGACCCTTCTAGGACCTTCTGAGCTAGAGCTGTATCTTAGTGAGTTATACAAATGTAAATACATAACCACTCCCTAAACCCTCAGCTATTTGTTCAGTCTAGACTCCTGTTTTCACCCTCAGGGTGAAGATTAGCAGACCCACCCCTGGCTCTTGGCTCAGCCGGTATGAAAGGTTCTGGGATAGAGCTGGTCCTAAGGGTGATGTTCTAGAGAAGGGCTCCCTTTACCTGTGGAGTAAGGAAATACTGAACCAAAGCAAGACCAAACTCCAGCTGGACAAACTCCACACTCAGCATGTCTAATGTCCAACTCCTTTCTGCTTTGTTGACTGCAGCACAATTCTCTTTGGATGATTCCACTCCCAGTTAGCAGCTTTCCTCAGCAGGTATACCATAGTTCTGTCATCTCGGACATCTTGGGGTCTCTAAGGCAACTTCAGTATTACAGCTTCTTGTTCCAATGTCTGGGCTCCTCCAAATGACTTGGGTCACATCTCCAGCTCTTCACTCTGTACCACTTTAGGCTCTTCTTGACTCCACTCCACTGCTGCTACTGTTCTTGGTACTGGTATATCTAATATACTGGGGTCTTCTGCTGCAACTTGGCTTCACCAATAGCCTCTCATAGGCTCTCTTCATGGTGCCAAGCCTCAGGTTTTTTTTCCATGACCCTTCCAGTCCTGGGCTGTCAACTGCAACTAAGGCTGCACCTTCACCAGGCCTTTCCTGGCCTCTCACAGTGTCAACCCTCAGCTGCTCTTCACGACTCCATCATGTCTAAAACACCAGTACCATCTGGGTGAATCTTACACACTACCAAGTTCAGCTGCAGTGCAAAGTACAACGTGATTATCTCTGGAACACAGCTTCTTTGTGCTCTCAGAAAGCATGTCACCACAGTGATCTCTTAATCGCCACTAATTTCTTAGCTCTAGCCAACCAGCATCAATTCCCAGTAGTCCTTCTGTTCTTGACTCTAAAGCCGGAGCCAAATGGTCAAAGCTGCTGAGTTTTGCTGCTTGTTGGAGCTGGAACATGGCTCACTTGTTCTTTATCACTGGTTTCCTTTTCCAACTCCTTCACAGCCTAAGCTTGGCTGTCCTGGAATTTGCTCTGTAAATTGACCTTGAACTCAGAGATTTGCATGACTCTGTCTCCTGAGTGTTGGACTTAAAGGTGTATACCACCACACCTTACCTTGCTATGTACCAGGCTAGTCTTGAACTCAGAGATCTGCTTACCTCTCTCTCCTGGGATTAAAAGTGTGCACTACCATGCCTGGACCTAAGTGTTTTATGGCCACTATGTCTCAAGATCTGGATCAAAAGCTTGTGTCTTCCAGCTTCAAGATATGGATCACATCATTTCTGGACTGTAGTTCTTTACAGACTAAAAGTCCAAATGAAAACTATAACCAAGTAATAATGCCAAATATGCTACAGCTATCTCATGTTCAACTGCAAGCACATAGACCATAAGCTGGGTGGGATCTTGTCCAGAAGCCACCTCTGTCTTAATCTGTTTATCTCCTTGAACGTAAGATCCAGCCCCTTTATTCACTGTACCGTACGTTTTATACTTTTTCCCAAAGCTTGCTACACTTGATCAAAATGCTATTCATGAGACTAAGCCAGAGCTGGGCTTTTTTGAGACTTTTTTTTGTCAATGTAATTAATATAAATCTCTTCACCTTAGCTCAGGCAGACTCTTCAGAAAAGGACAAAAGCAGCCACGTTCTTCACCAAAGTACCACAAAAACAGTCTCTAGGCCACGTATTGAAATTCTCCACTGAAACCTATTGGGCCGGGTCTGTACAGTTCAAATCACCCTCAGCACCAATGTCTTCCATAAGGTCCATTAAGCCCCACTTAAGGCATTTCACTGCTTCCCAAAGTCCCCAAATCCACATTCTCAAAAAAGCATGCATGGTCAGGCCTATTCCAGCAATTCCACCTTCTCAGCAATTGTGCACTTCTGGTACCATCTTCTGTCTTTGTTAAGGTTTCCTTTGCCGTGAAGAGACATCATGATGAAGGCAAGTCTTCTAAATGACAACCTTTAATTGGTGCTGGCTTACAGGTTCACAGGTTCAGTCCATTATCATCTAGGCAGGAAGCATAGCAGCATCCAGGCAGCCATGATGCTGGAGGAGCTGAGAGTTCTACTTCTTATTTAGATGGCAAATAGAAGACTGGCTTCTCAGCAGCTAGAAGAAAGGTCTCAAAGCCCATCCCCATGGTGAAACTCTTCCTCCAGCAATCATGTCACTCCCTGCACTAAGCATATTCAAACCACCACACACAGCGTTGTAAACACAGCGTTTGGGAAGATAGTGTAGGAGGATCATGAGTTCTAGAGCAGCAGAGGCTACTTATGGATCCACTGTCTTTAAAAGGAAGGAAGGAAGGAAGGAAGGAAGGAAGGAAGGAAGGAGGGAAGGAGGGAAGGAAAGACGGAGAGAAAGGTTATCTTTAAAAAATAAAGGATGGGGCTGGAAAGATGGCTCAGCAGCTTAGAGCACTTGCTGATCATCCAGAGGTCCTGAGTTTAGTTCTCAGCACCCACATGGAGCAGCACATGATGGCCTGGGTTTCTTCTCTTCTAGCAAGTCAGACATGGCTGACTTGTGTAGAACATAAGCAATGATAGACCAGAGATGACGAGATGCCCCAGCAGTTAAGGGTGCTTCCCATTCTTCCAGAGAACAGGAACTGACTTCCCAGCACTCATGTGAGGCAGCTTACAATTGCCTGAAAATCTACACCTGTACATAACACCTGTACACATGCGGCATATACACACAAGTACACACGAGAGGAATAAATATTTTAAAAAATAGTTTTGATTGAGAATATATATGCAAACCATAAAAGCAATTTAATTCTTAAGGTTTATTGACTATTAACTACTTAGATTGCAGCTAAGATGTTGCATAGTTTAACTCAGGAAAATAAGCTTTCTTCTCATTCTCAAGATCCTATAAGTTATCATTTCTGTGTGTGTGTGTGTGTGTGTGTGTGTGTGTGTGTGTGTGTACATGCCTTGAGATGCCAGGGCATAGCATGCTCCTGAAGCTAGAGTTCCAGGTGATTGTGAGCCACCTGAGGAGGACATTAGTCACCAACTCAGGAGCTCTGGGAAAGCAGTACACACGTTTATGCACTGAGCCATCTCTTGAATGACAGGCTCTAAAAACTATATTTTCCCACACTTTCTACACGACTTTAATGATAAAAGTATAAGCTATATTAGTCTATTGACTACCAGTTATCCAAGATGCATGTGAACATAATAAACAAGTTAATATTTACATGTGTGTTTTCTTCTGTTTCCATCACAATGAACTGTAGGCCTTACACAGTGAGTCGGAATCAACAAGCAACGAGTCTTTCAGCATACTGATCACACACAATGGACATGAGGCAAAGCTACCAGTAAGGAATCTAATGGCTGACGGTAGTCATTAATTCTTGCCCCAAAGTGGGGAGAGGCAGCACCAGAAAAATGTTTTGTGTTTTCTGAAACCACTACAGAATGTAGTCTGGACTGTATAGAAAAATCATACGGATAAATGTGTAGAATGCCCAGTAAGGTTAAACGACAACCCAACAGCCATATCTTTATTTTAACACTTTTTTTTTTTTTTTTTCTGATACAGGGTTTCTCTGTGTAGCCCTGGCTGTCCTGGAACTCACTCTGTAGACCAGGCTGGCCTCAAACTCAGAAATCCACCTGTCTCTGCCTCCGGAGTGCTGGGATTAAAGGCGTGAGCCGCCACTGCTCGGCTTTAACACTCATTTCTTAAAAGTTAATTATTCTACTGAGTGCTTGGTACAGTGTCGCTTTAGGTATGTTTGTAAAGGACATTGAAGCCCTCTATGAGATTCTATTACCTCACGTGTCCCTTGCCAGCACCAGGAGGCACAATAAACCTTGGCTCTCTTGCCTGAGGATGAAAAGTTTACGAGCTGGCTGGCCGGACTTCTTCTCCACGGGCTTGTCTCTCTCACAGACTGAGTGGAACAGAGACACTTGGAAGCAACCTTTGTCATATATTTGCTTCTGATTATCTGTCTCCACAGAGAACTGAGTGAGTCTGACAAAGCATGATCCTCTAGAGCATGGTGTCAGCCAGGCACGGTGGTGGCTCAGGTCTAGCCTCAAAATACAGGGAAGAAGAAGAAAGAGAATGACCATGAGTGTGAGGCTAGCCTAGACTAAATCTTACATTCCAGGTCAGCCTATGGGGCAAGGTATGACTTTCTCAAAAAATGCAAAAAGCAAACAAAAAAATATAAATTTGAAAATGTATCAAGAAGCATCCAGGGCAAGGTATGGTGGCACATGTCGTTAACCTTGGCACTTGGGAGACAAAGGCAGACAGATCTCTGAGAGTTCAAGGCCAGCAGGTCTATACACAGAGTTCCAAACCAGCCAGGGGTAATAGTGAGACTGTATCTCAACTATTATCAAACCAAACCAAACCAACAAACAAACAAACAACCCTCCAAAGTTTGCATTGGTCATTTTAAAGTGAACTAGAACAGTATGTGAAAATTGTTAAGGGCAAAGATTGTTTTACTTATCATACTGTATTACTTTAGACCACAGGTGGACATAATCAGTTGTCTGAGATCTTGTTTGCTTAATAATGGACAGGCATTTCCCAACAGACCTATCTCTTACTGAGAATTGCTGTCTAGTAAATGTTAACTTGTGCTATTATACTGTGGTTCACATTTCTATTGGCTATGGCGTTTTCTGAACTTATTTACCAAAGTTAGCATAATATGTGATCAGTATTTTTAAAATACTTTTTAAAAATCACTAAGGAGGCTTATTTGCTTACTATTTTATTTTGCCTAATAGGAGGTTCCATGATTATGTAAATCCAGATTATACTTGCTTTGGAAAGCTTGGGTTTTATTCTAAAATGAACTCTTTCCCACTAATATCTCATTCCACTTGAAACTTATACCAGTATGGAATGCACACTCAGGCTGTCTCCTGCTAGAAACACAGACACAGCATAAGCCGTGCTACTGACGGAACAGTGTTGAGGCAAAAGTGGTCAAGGCACACAGATCCATAAACATGAAAGTCACACGTAGTCTCTCCTTCATAGGATTACACCACAGGTGACATCCGTGCTTCGGTCTGGGAAATACAAGTGTGCCTCACTACCTTCGAGTGCTTTCAAGGAATAACTAATATACTAGATTTTAACATTAAAATTCACATGCTTGTGTAGCTGTCAGGCCTGAGTATAAAATATTTTCAAGCATCCTAATACATGTGGCGTATCATTAGGCACTGTAGTTTAAATTTTTCAACTTAGAAAGAAATCACTCCCCATTAATTCTCCTCAAAATTTGTTAAAATGTCTTCTTTACAAATTGATATCATGTAATCTTAAATACTTAATAGCACACATGATACAAATTTTGTAAATAAGCATTATCACACACATATGATATGACTTTCCTGGTTAAATTGATAAGACCCTATTATCATGATAAATAATACTCCCCAAATTATTAAACAACCTAGTTGTCATGGATCTTATCAAATATACACAGATATTATGTTTTTAAAATTGTTAAAGACTTAATTTGTCTTATATGTATGAATGCTCTGACTGCATATATGTGTGTACACAACGTTCATGCTGTACCTCATCTGTTGTAAGAGCGCATCAGATCTTCTGCAACTGGAGTCATGGATGGTTGTGAGCCCGAATATGGGTGCTGGATGCCAAAGCTGTGTCCTGTGAAAAAGCAAGTGCTTTCAACTACTGGGCTTCTCTGGAGGCCAGCATAGAGATGCCGTGCTTATGAGTGACAAATTCCCATTACGGCCTGTTGCAGGTGCTTACTTCACACATCTGAGAGACATTTACTGTAGAACAAAAGAATCTGTTCAACCCAACTGCATTTGTACAAGCGAATATTGTAGACACTCCTTGCTTTTGTTTATTCATTTTTACTGCAGGGGAAATGGAATCATTGTGTCACATGCCCAGTAGCATGAAAATTGAAATACAGTTTCCAAATCACTTTGTTTAAATGTATTTCAAATGTTCTTCTCTGTGAATTTCTAAGTCACTCCTACCTGCAGGGAGTACAAACATATTTGAACAGATTTTACTAATGCAAAAAAGTGGAAAAAATATATACAATGACAGCAGCATTAGAACTCTCAAAGCATAAAGATGCCTTAACAGTCAGCTCTTTGTGCAGACTTCACTGACCTACCCTGTAGAGGACACTACTGGTTTAACATTGTGGTCATCTGTTGCTCTTTAGGTTTGTTTGGCATAGGTATTAAAAACTTTGATATTTGCTGTCTTTACAATAGACCAAAAGTGGATAGCATTATACATAAGTCAATAATTGATCAAATAGTCTATCTTAGCTATAATTACAATCAGTAGTCACAGATCGAATGGCTTGGTGTTTCTATTGCTGGGATGAAATACTATGATCAAAAAGCAAGTTGAAAGAAAGGATTAATTTGGCTTACATTGTTCATATCACTGCTCATTATCGAAGGGAGGCAGACAGGAACTCAAACAGGGAAGAACCTAGAGGCAGGAGCTGAGCAGAGGCCATGGAGGAGGCAGACAGAAACTCAAACAGGGAAGAACCTAGAGGCAGGAGCTGAGCAGAGGCCATGGAGGCGTGCTTTCTGCTGGCTTGCTTCTCGTGGCTTGCTCAGCTAGCTTTCTTATAGAACCCAAGACCACCAGTGTTGTGTTAACATTTAAATTCAGGCCCAAGGTTTCTACCCTAACCTTAGGTTATTGAATTCCCGGATAAAACACACATGCACATCTGAGTACACACACACACACACACACACACACACACACACACACACACACGTGGGTGGAGAGAGAGAGAGAGAGAGAGAGAGAGAGAGAGAGAGAGAGAGAGTCTTTATATTTACAGTAAGTCCTAAACAGCACAATAGCTGGTCAGATGCCTACCTTCCATGCTGTTAGAATCTACTTTCCTGTCAATAAGTCTGAGTTATTACTTACTATTTACTATGTTCCATCTGGGCTGATCTTAACTCCAATTAGGCAGTCCTCAGGGCTCACTCTCTTGATCCTCAACCCATGACAGCTTCTCCTTCCTCCTCTTCTGCATGTTCTTCCTTGTGGCTCTCCTCTCCCCTGAAGCTCAGGAAATCTAAGCCCCACCTATGTCTCTTCTGCCCAGCTATTAAATGTCAGCATCTTTATCCACCAATCAGAATTAATTAGGGTCAAAGGAGCTATGTGTAGACTCCAGGTCTTAGAGGCTTGCACTTACCATTACAATAGCCAGCAAAAGACAAAACCTCAACTCATGAGTCCAGGAATAGCACCAACTACAATGGACTAGGCTGTCCTTCATCAGTCACTAATTAAGAAACAGTCTTATGTGCTTGCCTACAACTGCGTCTTCTGGAGGCATTTTCTAAATCAAGGTTTCCTCCTCTCAGATGACTTTCGCTTGTGTCAAGTTCACATAAAACTATCCTATTCAACACATCCAATAAGTACATCATGGTCTTTGAGAGACTTCAAATAAACAAACAAATTTACTCACCCGAGCGAACCATTTTCACGTGAGTATTTGCCCATGTCAAATGAAAACTACATAAGCTTACACACAAACGTCTCTAGCAGCTTCACTCAGAGTAACCTCAAAAAAAGATACAGTCCAAATGACCATCATCACACATACAGACAAAACTACAATACTATTTATAACACGGAATACAATGGAAGCTAGGGAACGTGTGATAGATACATGCAACAACACAGATGAGTCTTAAAGCATGTATGCTATGCAAACAAGCTAGGTCCAGAGAGTATACATTCTTTATAAGAAATACTAGAAAATACAAATTGAACGCAATCACAGTGCATGAAGAGACGTGCCCCCATGGCTCATGTGCTTGAAAACTTTGTTGTTCTCTGAAGGTATGACCCTTAGGAGATGGAGTCTTGATAGAGGAAATGCATCACTAGAGACTTTGTTCCCTTGCCAGTTCACTCTGCATGTGGCTGGCAATGGTCTCCCAGTTTCCTGCTCCATCATCATGACTGCCACTTGCTGCCGTGCCCCCTGTGGTGTGTTGCTGGGCCTCAATCCAATCAACCACCTTCCTGGGGGAGATAAGCTGCAGCTCCTTGCAAAAAAAGATCATCCCAGATAGACTGTTTGCATGCCCTCACAGGGATGGAGAGTTCATGAGCCACTCCCTCAACGATCCAGTTGTTCCTTTCTGTTTTTATGTATCTTTGCCTTAATAGCTTGTGGCCTCAGAGAGGGGCTGGA
>JADRCH010000004.1:33456140-33466706 GCA_019843965.1 Rhynchomys soricoides | reverse complement strand
CTCTGTATAGGTTGTGTGGTTTTAACACCTTCTTCTTCAGACTCAAAATCATCTATATCCCGTGTGCTCTGAGGAACCTGAATTGTAATTCTAACATCTTTAGCAGAAAGCTTTGTTATCATTATTATATTCCTCCATAGTTTTAATGACTGTTCGCTTTGTATCTGCCTTCTTCTCAGATTTCCTCACAGGACTGCCTCCAGTTGAGCTTTTACTGGTGTGATCCACAAGAGTGGAGCTGGATTCTTCAGTTTCAGCTACTTTCTGTTTGGCCTTCCCTATGACTTATTACTGTTTGATTTTGCTACATGTTGACTCCAATTTTTCAGAGGGTTCTTTTGTGGTAGGTGTATTTTTTGCATTTCCAATTGTTTTTCCAGGTTCTATGTTGAGTTTGATATTTTTGGACTTGGGTAGTTGATGATGCAATCTTTTCCTTTTCTGGGCTCCTTTCCAACTTTTCACCATTGAGTTCCATTTTCCACTTTGTTGATGGTTTCACTATTTCTGTTCCTTTTCTTTAGAGATTTTCACTGATGATGACCCTGAGTGATCCCGTATAAGTAAAGTTAAAATAAAAAATTAAATTGGTTAAAATAAAAAGAGAAAAGTTAAAAAGAAAAGTTTTCAGGAAAAAATATTATTCAATGACCAATTTACAGGTTGTATTGTTTTGTTCATTCTTTATTTACATTTCAAATGTTTCCCCCTTTCTAGATCTCATCTTTGGAACCCCTTTCTCATTCCCTGCCTCTCTCCCTTCCACTATTGGGGGTATTCCCCCGCCCCCATCCACCCATCTACTCTCATCTTCTCCTCTTGGCATTCTCCTATACTGTGGGATCTAACACCCTCAGGCCCAAGGGCCTCTGCTCCTCCTGATGTCTAACAAGACCCTCCTCTGCTGCAGATGTCGCCAGCACCTTGGTTCCCTTACATGTGTATTTTTTGTTTGTTGATTCAGTCTGCTGGAGTATTGAGGGGTCAGGACAGTTGCCACTATTGCTCCCTCCCTGTGTATGCAAACTCCCTCAGCTCCTTCAGTCTCTTCTCCAACTCCTCCATCTGGGACCTCACCTTTAGCCCTAAGGTTGCTGTGAAGTGACTTTTGGGTATTTTGAACTTTTGGGCTAATAACCACTTAACAGTGAGTACATACCATGTTCTTTCTTTTGTGACTGTGTTACCTCACTCTATGATGGTTATATATAAATATATACATACACCCTATATAGAAAAAAAAATCTGTTCATCACAAATAGGGCACTAATAGGCAATATATCATTCCACTGAAGACCAGCCTATTTATCCAGGGAATTCATTGTAGTTACAGGAGCATGGGTTACTCCATAGCAGCTGCATCACTGAGGTATTGTGATCCCCAGTGATGGTTGCACCCCTAAGGATTCCCCGTATAACTTGGAAGGTGGTCTTTTGGTGGGAGAGGCTCTTCTTGCCAGTATATTTTATTATTTTTATAATCCTGGGAGAATCCTTGTGAATCTTGTAGGTCTTGTGAACTTTCTGTGTTCTGTACGTTTTGTCTTATGAATTTCATAATGTTCCTTTTTCTCTCCAGGAAAGAATGTCTTAATTTATCGACCATAGCTTCACAACATTAGCTTTCCCTTAAACATATATGCATTTCAAGTTTCTCTGTATCTTTTAATGGCTTAAGAGCTCGTGTATTCTTTTCTTTTTCTGTTGAATAAAGTTTTACTGTGTGGATGAACCACAGTTTGTTTGTTCACCTGTTTAAAGTAGAGTTCTCCCCAATGTTTTATTAGCTTCTGAAACACTGCTTGACACAAAGTAGATGTTCTGGAAATCTCTTATCATACAATTATTCTCAGTAGCATTTCTCTGCAGTAAGTCATTCAGTGTGATAAACAAAGATCAGATTCCACGTGTTGGAGATTTTCCATCTGTGTTATCATTCTCAGCTTCTCAAAAGTGGCTCCGAGACTGTTGGATGCATCCATTTTTTTAATTTTTAAATTTTTTTCTATTTTCATTGTCATTC
Organism: Rhynchomys soricoides; assembly: GCA_019843965.1. Lineage (NCBI taxonomy): Eukaryota > Metazoa > Chordata > Mammalia > Rodentia > Muridae > Rhynchomys > Rhynchomys soricoides. The sequence goes on along the minus strand of JADRCH010000004.1, from coordinate 33,464,683 downwards.
GTCTGTCCTAGCTTCATTAACCTCTCCCAGGTTAAATATTAGCATTTTGATTCCTATTTCTGATTGTAAGGCATAATATCTTCTAAAACACACACTTTATTATGTTGGACTCTGGCTTGAAATATTCAGTAGATTAAAGTTAAAACTCATTTGCATGTGTTTACATTTTTAAAGACTTGACTCTTACGAGGTGCACAGCTTTCTTTTTAGCCCCTCTTTGTACAAACTTCTGCCTCCTACTCTGTTTGCTTTAATAGCTTGGAATTATTTGGGGAAACCAATGTAGGTGTGGCTGCTTGTCAAATTCAAGCATATTTATGTGGGTCTCAAATTGTTCTTTGCTCTATTGCTGGCTTCTCCTACTTTATTCTGGTATGTTTGAAATAATGAATTAATTTCATTAAGTTCTATATTTAGGAGATGATTTTGACATGAATTACAGAGATAAAATAGAGAGCTGACAGCTGTTGCTGATGTTTTTTCCTTCTTTATTTTTTCATCTAGTAGTTGGGTGCTGTTTCATTGGCTCACAGACTAGATGGTCAAATTCCTGAAAACTCATAGAAGCAATGTGGTTCTCACACACAAATGCATAGTGTAAGGTCTCTATATTCTGCTGTAGAATAGCAAATAAACACCCCAATTTGGTTCAATCATTGCTTCAAATGAAAGAGTCTATTGTGAAATGCAATATTTTTCACTGTCCCTTATCATACCAATATCCTGGCATCAGACTTTTATTTTTGTTTTAATAAAACAGAAACTGTTTAAAGATGTCTTGGAAAAGAATCAGTAGAATAAAATTCCACTGCTGTAAAGAGAATAGCTTTTCACATTCTGTGAACTTTCATCTCACTTTAAACATTGATTGTACTCATACATACATACACACACACACACACACACACACACACACACACACACACACCACTATTTAACCTTAGAAGGATTGGAATGATCTTAGGAACCAAGCATGTGAAAGAATTCAGGATCAGGGAAAGTCAGCATACTTTCTAACAGATAGTATAATCTTTTTTTCTCATAATGGTTGCATACCTTAGTAACTAAAGAATTTGGTATAATCAGATACAGCTGGGCTCGGGAAATTTCATCAACTGTTCGATTGCAAGTGATTTTATTCTTTCCTTAGCTCGCAGCAACCCTGGACTTTGATATTAAAATATGAATAGAACACTGTATTTTGCTTTTATGCTTTAAAGAAAAATATTCTGGTTTGCCATTCCAGAGAACTTCATGACAGTTTCTGCATCCCCCAGAAGCAGGTAGGATAGATATAGTTGCTTTGGTTTTTCTGTTGTTAGAGTATGAGAAATTTAAAAATGGTAATTGAAGGTTAACATAACACAAATCAGAGCTAAATTCATGCTCAAAATTCTGACTTATTAATTTCCAGGTTTACAGTTACTCATCAAGTCTATTTCATTTTGTAATAATCATATGGTTTAATATAAAGTCCAGTTGGGCTAACTTACATCAATTGGTTGGTTGGTTGATTGATTGATTGGTATTTTCTAATTTCCATGTGTGTTTGTTTTTGTATTCATACTTGATTCACGAGGATATGTATGCCTGTACACATGTGCACATGGAGGTCAGAGGCTGATGTGGAAAGTCATTTTCTATTGCTTTTTCATCTTAGTCACTGAAGCAGTGTGTCTTGGAATCTCTGTCAAACTTAGAGCTGGCCAATATGGCTAGTTACATTAGGTAATGTGCTCTGAGGATTCTCTGTGTCTACATTCTGAGGTAGTAATTACAGGCAGGATGCCACACCCACCTGGGATTTTATGGGTTCTGGGTATCTGAGCCATGTTCCTCATGTTTGTGCACCTGGATCTTTCCTATTCAGCATGATTAGTTGGCTAGCTAAGTTCCAGAGAGCCTCTTGTTTCCACCTACCCATCCACAGGTTGGATAATAGTGGGAGCCACTGTGCTGTCCTTGTACATACATGCTGGGGAACTGAACTCAGATCTTTATGCTTCTATAGCAAGCTCTTTACTGACAGATCCATCTCTCTAGCCCTGTCATTATTTCATTTGAAGGTGACTAATGCTAATATTTCTGGAATTCAGTTTATTCATTTCTAAAATTAAACTATTAAAATTAATCAAACAAGTTAAAGTTAATTGATATCTCTGGTTGATGTACTGACCATGGGTTTTACCATCAATTTTCTTTTTCCTATGTGATAAAAAGAATGTGTTCCAGAAAAGGTGACTGCGCGTGTCATATAGCATATAGAAATGAATAGAAATCCAGGATGTTGGGCAAGAGTTGATAATTTTTCTTTTTGTCTATCCTTTCTCACACAGAACAAATTGAAATTCCGAGACCCAGAAAGCTCATGCCTTGTGCCTATTTTTATCAAGAACAAACCCTTTGACACACATACAATTCTGAGTAAAGGAGCCACGTGTGTATCTGAAAATCATCTCTTTATAAGACAAAGTGCCAGTCTTCCTCTTGCTCTGTAGGTGTCACATTCCTGAGGTGCTTCCCATGATCCTCCTCACCTGAACAAGCTCCACATGTGTTCCCACAGCAGCTCATTAATACTTCTGTCTAACTATCCATACAGTCTGTAATTGCCTATGGGCATGCCTATCTTCACCATCCAGATGGGCATTCAATGGCCTGGACTTTTTCTTACTGATCTTTAACTTCCTATCGAGCAGACGCTTTGTACACAATAGGTATTTGACAGGTGCTTATCAGAGTAGAATGAAGGCACTGGGCATAGAAGTGCAGAACTTTAATCCAGATACCTTGGAGGCAGAGTCAAGGGGTTCAAGGCCTGCTTGGAAAAGTTAGTGGAAATGTCTCACAAAGAAGAGGGCTATGGATGCAGTACAGTGGATGAGAACTTTCCTAGCATGGACAACATCCTATTTAGGAAGATAATGCTTTATTTCCATACTCCATCTATGTCTGACTTTAATACTTCTGCTTACGAATCCTTTGCATATGCATATAGTTGTAATGAGAATTTTGTTTTCTTAAAACACACACACACACACACACACAGAGAGAGAGAGAGAGAGAGAGAGAGAGAGAGAGAGAGAGAGAGGATAGGAATATGTTTTTGTTTTAATCCCAGGTGTGGGATATGGGGCTGCTTTAGATTGTCCACAGCAGCTGACTACAATTTGTCTCGTGCTTTAGCAGAGGCGTGATTTTGCCAGCTGCAGATAGTTTCTGCAAGCGTATGATGTTTGGAATGCTTGGGACTTCTGAAAGGTTATATAAATGCTAGAGCTCTGTGAGGGGCTCCTCTTCTTCCTCTTCCTCTTCCTCCTCCTCCCCCCCCTCCTCTACCTCTTGTTCTTGCTGCTGCTGGTGGTGATGGTTGCTGGTTGCTGTTGTTGAGGTTTGTCAAGTAGTTGTGTGCAAAGAAATGAGAAGAAGAAATTAGATACTCTGATGGAGAAGATCAAATTTACCTCAAGGAACTCAACACCTCTAATCAGCAGAAAGCAGTCTAATGATATCATCCCCCCTTTCCCTTCTAATATTCTTACTCTCCTACCTAGTGTTGGAGGATGCTAGGGTGAAAAGGGGATGGAGAAAGGTGATAGAAAATGAACCCATAAAGTAGCCAGAAGTCACATCTAGTACTCATTGGTATTCTATCTACATATACTATAATATAGAACAGATATTAACACAAGTAGATAGATAGCTGAATTACACAAAACTGACTTTTGGGATTTATTCTGAAGCTGGAGCAGTTTTGTCAGTGGAGGAAAGCCTATGCTAAGGTAGCAAATAGACTCCCAGTGACAGCGGCTTAACACATACAGCATGACTTCTCATTTATGCAAGTGTACCATACATCTGGTCAATCTCCACAGTCACTTTCTTGCAAATGTTGATTCAGACTCTCCAGCTTCCAGAACATTATAACTCTGCTATGTCAAACTGTAGGTTTCCTAGTTATCATTGCAGGAACTGAATGCTGCACTTTGCCTTCTAATTGCTTTGGTCTCGACATGATACACTTCTGCTCACAACTCTTTGGCAAAGACAGCCCTGCCAAGTGCCAGGAAAGCATGGAAGACAAGAGCAAATGCCTCTGCCATGTAGGCAGAACAAGCTGAATAGGATCCAACAGCTAATTTTTGTGTTTAGTTTCAATCTGGTATGTCTATTTTTTAAAACTAGAAGTAACTTGCTTTTAATTAATTTGCTAATTTTTTAATGTACATATTTAACTTAGGCTTCATGTACCCAGGTAAGTATGCTACCACTGACATGTATCCTTAGCCCTTTAATAATAGGGGGAAAAGCCAATAAATTATTCTAAAAATTTTTACCCCAACATCAGAAAATGTTTCTTATCTCCCAGTTGACAGAGCCCAAATTAATAAATGGATAAAAACAATTAAAACCAAAAGCACACAGAAACCCTTGTGGCAGAGCATAAAGACTTCAGAAATAAGTTCGTACTCTTTATTTATTGTTTCTTACATCATGTATGATGCTCCAGGAATGGTCTAATCCTTGGTATACCAGGCTTCTCAAGAGCCAGATTTCTCTTCTGTGTCTTTGCTGACAATGGAAAAAAGGTTCCCTGTGAGAGCCTAAGCTGGGACCCTCAGCCTGATCCTCAAGACTATCTTGGGGAAGCAAAGGTACCCAGTCTTCCAGTCACACAATCTCCTAAGTCTCTTAATAATAGGCGGAAAAGCCAGTAGATTATTCTAAAGAATTTTTACCTCAAGATCAAAAATGTTTCTTATCTCCCAGTGACAGAGCCCAAGGTAAAAAATGGATAAAAACAATTAAAACTGAAAGCACACAAAAACCCCTGTGGCAGGGCTGAAATTCATTATAATGTTCTCAGCATCTCAGGGGATTCATATCACTGAAGTGTCCAGTGATGTCTGATAAGAAAGGATGCACTTTTGCTACCTGTGTATGTGGCTACTCATGAGTATTACAGCAAACGAAGACCTTTGCAGGACTTTTGGGTACTATGGAGGAACTACTGGCTCATGTTAGACACTTATGTCAATGAGAAACCCCTATTGTGTTAAGGCATTGCCAATGCAGGGTTTATTGACCACAGCATGGTACCTCCTAATTTGTCTTGTAATGTGCTGGGCCTCTAAGGCCTTTTGCTTGAGGCCACTTCCATGCAGATCTACTGTCTTTACTGATGCTGTCCTATGCAGAAGCTCCAGTTTAGGCTCTTGCTTCTACTATTGTATTAAGCAATTAAAAGTTTGATTTGCACATTAATTTTGGGTTGTTTTAATGTTTTTTTTTTCTGCCACATGAAAGCTCAGTTAACAATGTTAATGTTTCTACATAGGTGTAATCACATAAATTTTTATGTGATAAAATTTACTTAAAATTCTATTTTAATATGTTTGATACTTCAAGTATTTGTTGACTATTTGTCTTGTATGTTAGTAGGTATCTCTTGATGATTTAGGAAGGATCTTTATATATTAAGGAATCTTATACTACTTATAGTCTATGTCATATTCTTAGTCAATTTATTATTTGTCTTCTGATTTAAATTATGCTAACATTTTTTATGTATTAAATTTAATAGATTATAGTTTAATCTACCTTCTTTCTGTACTGTCACTGCTTTCATTTTCTTACTTGAGTCAAATTTGGAAGAAGTTATTTTTCCACTGTGGGATTATGAAGTTATTGCCCCTGTGTTTCCTTTTGATTTGTCTTTGTGTTACCTTGTATTTGCTATATTGTAAAGGGTAAGAAAATTCAATTGCAGTTTTATTTACTGGTACTTAAATTCCAAGATAATCTGTGAATAAGTTATTTATTTGTCATATAAATGCCATCTTTCTTACATACTAAGTTCCATGTGCACTTACTTCCTGGTAGTTCTTGGATCTGTTTACTTTGTGCTCTTGTACATTTTCATTTGTTACAGTTTAAATGCTTCAGTAATTCATTATACACTTTACTTACATATAATCTTCTGTTCTGAGTTTATTTCTCTTTTCACATCTTTGTTATGAATTGAAAAATTAACAGTGAGATTTGATTCCCTTTTACCCAAAATATATAACATCTTTTCATTTATTGTTTTCCTGTTAATTGGTTAGTTGCATTAGAAATAGTTTCTTTTTATGATTGTGAAGTCTATTAATAAGACTCTATAATAGTCAATTGAGATCTGAAAGACAAGTGCCCCAGACAAGCTGGCTTTGAGTCCCAGGCCTGCTGAATAAATGGCTACTACTGTAAAGACTAAAGATAACTCATGACAGACTTTAGATTGTGTCAAGTTGACATAAAACTAGTCAACACAGTCATTTCATTTCAGAAAGAGAATTTTGGTGCTTTAACAACATATTTATATATATATGTAATATATATACATATATATACACATTTCGATAGAGTCTTCTTTGTTAATAGAATGATGAATATAAGTGGCATAAATCTGGTATATCTTGAATGATCTCACTCATGTAAAAATCTAAGAAAGTTCATTTCAGAAGTGTGGTATAGAATTTTTGCTATAAGAGGCTGAGTGGGGGTCTGGGGATGATGGGTAGAGATTGGTCAGCTGGTGCAAAGTTAGGGCTGGATTTAAGGGATAAATTGTGATACTTTGAAGCACAGGAAGGTGTCTAAAGTTAATACAGGTGTATTATATGTTTCAACCTAAGTAGAAGAAATACCTCTGAATGTCTGCACCACAAAGAAATGACAAATGCACAGAGGATGGGCATGCTAAATACTATGATTTGATCAAGGTGCTATATATACATGAATCTACATATCATCTGGTACTGCATACATATGCACAATTATGTCTCAATTGAAAACAAGATCAAAATAGATGAACAGAAGACATTTTGTTCCATAGAGATAGACTGTTTTCTCATTTGATCATCCAAGTTTCTTTTGATACAGTAATTATTAAGATTTTACAAATGTAGAAACTATTACTTGTAGATGTTTAAAAGATGTTTTTTTTCATATTTTCTTCTTTTTTAAAAATTTTTATACTTTATTTACATTTCAAATGTTTCCCCCTTTCCAGGTCTCCCATTTCAAACCTCCCCATTCCCTCCCTCCTCCCCCTGCCACTATGGGGGTATTCCCTCAACCACCCACCCACCTACTCTTGTCTTCCCTCCTTGGCATTCTTCTATACTGGGGTATCTAACATCCTCAGGCCCAAGGGCCTCTCTTCCCCCTGATGGATAACAAGACCCTCTTCTGCTACCTATGTGGCCAGCACTACGGGTCCCTCCATGTGAATTCTTTGGTTGGTGATCCAGTCTCCGGGAGCATGGGAGCATCGAGGGGTCAGGCCAGTTGCCACTGTTGCTCTCTCCCTGGGGCTGCAAACTCCCTCAGCTCCTTCAGCTGAGGAGTTCTCCAACTCCTCCCTCTGGGATCTCACATTCAGCCCTACAGTTGCTGTGAAGTGACTCTTGGGTATTTCGAACTTTTGGGCTAAAAACCACTTATCAGTGAGTACATACTATGTTTATTCTATTGTGACTGGGTTACCTCACTCAGGATCATATTTTCAAGTTCCATCCATTTGTCTGCGAATTTCATGAAGTCATTGTTTAAGGCTCCCCTACTCTACAGCCCAGCAGCAAAAGGTAAATGTGTATATATGGAAAAGCATTGGGGACTCAATTGAAAAATACATACTCTTTTATCTTCAATTTACCTTTTAGTCTTCTACATTAAGTGATAAACTGAAAGTTTATGTGCAGCACATTTTCATGTGAGATATGCAATTTACTTTTCAGATGATGAGATGGTCTTAAGGAAAAAGTCCCACGAAGGAAAAAAGTCAACCTCAGTGAGCACGATTCTGTTTCCTTTTTCCTTTTTTTTGCTTGTACAACTGTCACATCTGTGTTACTGCTTTTATCTCTCTACCTATAGAATAACTAGTATGGAGCTTGTGGCAGCCTAGAAAATGGTCTTGGGAATCTAGCCTTGCTCTGCTTTTTTTCTTTTCTTTTCTTTTTTCTTCCTTTCTTCCTTCCGTCCTTCCTTTTTTTCCCCTCTTTCCCTTCCTCCCTCCCTCCCTTCCTACTTTTTTTGCTTCCTTTCTTTCTTCCTTTTCTTCTCTCTCTCTCTCTCTCTCTCTCTCTCTCTCTCTCTCTCTGTCTCTTGACAGTGTGTCTCTGTCAAGCCCTGGCTAGCCTTGCTTTTCTTAACAATTCTCTACATCATCACCAGAACAATACACTATAAATATGACCACCTCTTCCTTGCTGAGGAATAAGCATGTGCTGGGGCTTCTCAAGACTCTTCCTTGGTGAAATATTTATCTTCTCCAGCCTCAAATATTGTAGAATACTCTACAAATGCCAGTGCTCAAAGCTTTTCTAAGCATACAAAATGTCCTTTGGTTATTCTGAATTTTGCCATACCAACACTCCTGTTTGTGCCTGATTCACAATTCTTTTCCTTCAGCAAGCTACCTGTCTTTCTCTCAGAATCTAACTGCTTACCTTCTTTCTTCTGATACTCCTGGCATAGCCTGTCTTATTGAAGTCTTG
>JADRCH010000004.1:33425610-33456130 GCA_019843965.1 Rhynchomys soricoides | reverse complement strand
TGGATACACTTGAGAAGAAAGAACCCACAGAAAAACCGTCTGTGGGTATGTGTACTATATCTAGTAGGGACATTTTCTTGATCTCTAACTGCTGTAGTAACGTTCAGGCCATCTTGGGCAGTGATATGCCTAGGCAGAAGGATCCAAACTATTAGGTGAGGTAACTGAATGTGAGCCAGGAAAAGGTCAGTGACCAGTATTTCTTCTTGGTTTTTGCCTGAAGGTCTTGCCTGGAGTTCTTGCCATAACTGCTTTTCATGATGGATTGTATGTAATATGAAACATAAAATAATTCTTTTTTTAATGCATTTTGGTTTTGATTATGATGTCTATTACTGGAAGGGGAAAGCAAACTAGAAAACTCCAGTACCCATATCAGTGTGTCTCTTAGAAAGTAGTTACTCCAAAGGCACCAGTTCTGTGAAAAGATAAAGAAATCCTTCCCCCTTATTTTAACAACATTTTAGGAAAATATAGTTTTTCTTATCTTGGGAATAATCTCAAGAAGATTAAACTAAGGTTCAGAAAGCCTGAGAGTAATTTTGGTTGTATTTTCATTCTCTATGGATTGCTAAGACTGTCTATGTAGGTGTGTGGACACATGATTCTCCATGGAGAGTTTGCAGTCTACATCAGCCTAGAACTGGAGTAAAACTATGCTTTTAAAGTTCAGCTTTAAAAAACAACTTTGCTGTATGTCAGAATAGACCCCCTCCTTCACCTGTGTAGTGCCCCCTTTTAAAGCTGTTTTTCTTGGGGATTTCTGAAGGCATGGTAATACACATGTGTTTTAAAATACACATGCTACATTATACATATCATATACACAAGGGGTATACTCTACCCCTTCTTTGCAGATCTCAAGACACTAACTTCTGATTTTGTAATGTAACTCAAAGATGGAGATGGATGAGCTACTCCTGGAACAAAATAATAAGGGTGTCAGCATAAGGTTTGTCTCTCATCACAAGGATATTTGGTTCATTTATGGACATTTCCTATAAAACCTGGATCACCAAAAAAAATGCAAAGTGCATTTTCTGTCTATTACCCAAAGGATCAGGGAAAACCTCTGCAGGCCTGCAAGATGGGGAAGCAAGCAACAGTGAGTAGTATGAGAGAAGGGAGAGAAAGGGACAGGGGAAAGGGATGGGGGCCTCTGGATGAAAGTCTCTCTCATAGGGGGAGAGTTTGTGAGCCAGGACTGAGATCTTGTAACCTGCATAGAAGGGGAACTTCTTTATGGGAAGGCTCTCTCTTCACTTCCTTGTACTTCTGCCCATAGTAAATGATTCCCTGAACTCCTTAAAGTTTGTACTTTTTGACCCAGGTAGTGGTATGATTTCCTTTCTTCCTCTTCTCCATCTAGGTTTCCTCAGAGTTAGAAATGCAGGATGATGAAAAGACCTACATAGAATCCCATGGGGCCCTAGAGAACACACTATCTTGATTGTTGAAAATACAACAGCTTCCTTTCATAATATGAAGTTTAGTATTCAGGGAAGACAGAGGGGACCAGCAGAAGGGAAATAACCAGAGCATGTTTTTTGTTTTTAGTTCAACTCAAGTAATTTAGTTCCCTCCCCTTTCATCTTCTTCTTTCTTGTGTTAAGCATTTGCATTTATATTTGCTTCAGGCATTCATTTCATCAAACCGTATGTTCATATATTGTTAACAACATGTTATCATACACAGTATTTTGTTGTTGTATAAGTTAGGGATACGTAAAGAAAAAAGCCCAATAGAATCAAGTGCTTTGAAACATTTCAATTCCGGCTTCTCATCTTTCACATGACATGATGGAGCACTGAGGTTAATGTTTATTTCATGTCATTTTAAAGCATAATTTCCCTAGGAAAAAAATTTTTCCCATGATCTTGGCATCCAGATCTTGGTAATCCAGTTCTTCAAAATATGGTGTGACAAAAAAATTGAAACAAACAGAGATAGGGCAGAGAGGGTACCTTCTGCTAACTGCCCACTGCTGTGCTTCACCTCAGTCTTAATGAGGGCTTCTCTAGAGGTGGAAGGTGAGCTTTGAATTTCAGTTCCATTCCCTTAGGTGTCAGTGTCTACATACAGCTCCTGCTGTCTGCTGTGGGTCTACTGTTACTTTTATATACTTCCACTTTTATTCTTCTGGTATCTATAGCTAATCAAAAATTTGTTTTAAAAAAGAAACTACTTTTATAATTTTCACCCAGGACAAGAGATGCCAATTTGCCAGCCACCTCTGAAATGCCTCAAGGTTGCAAACATGCCTGTCAAGGTATCTACTATTCTGCATTTTATAGAAATCATATCCTTGCATTTTACTTTACGAATTTGCTTCCTGAGATGATGTCCTTGTGAATCATGCCTAAGCCATTTTCTGTAAGGAAACTGATGTGTTTAGAGTCATAGTCACAAACCACATCCCATCCCTCTCTTTTCCTTACAAGTTTCTCAATCAGGAGCTCAGAAGATCTAAGCTGCAGTTTCCTATTGTCTGGATTTTGTTAACAGTGCCCTCTTGTTTAACATCTCATGTTTTTCTTAACATTCTATTTCCTGAAAAACAGCAGTAGAATTTAGAGGGCTGATGTTTTGACAAGAGTATAGGAAACACAGAATGTCTGATTGCTTCTGCTTTTGTTAGCAGATATTAGCTCTCAAAGTATAGATCTGCTAATTTGTTGGAGGGGGAACAGCATCAACTAGCAAGTGTAAGAACCTGTGATTTTTAAATTGTAGTATTTATTTGTTATTGAGAGTTGCATAAAATATATTTGATCATATTCACTTTCTTACTTTCAGTTCCTCCTACATCCACCCCTAGCTTTCCACCTCTCTCAATTTTATGTAGTCTTTAAAAAAATGAAAATAATCCTTCAGGTGTGAGGCCATCCATTGGGGTGTGGTCGGTCTATTAGGAACTATACCCATAAGAAAAATTGACTCCTCCCCAAGAAGCCATCAACTGTGAATAGGTCTCCAGTTAGTATTGAGGGATTGCTAGTTGCTACCCACCACGTTATGGAATATTAACTAGCTTGATCTTGTGCAGGTGACCACAAGCACTGTGAGTTCATGTGTGCAGTGATTCTGCCATGTTTATAAGTTAAAGTCTCATTCTGGTCCTCCTCAACCTATGGCACTTACAATCTTTCTAGCCCATCTTCTGTGGTGTTCCACAGTAATGGAACCTGCAGGTGATGAGTGAAGAAATCTCATTTGTGCCAGGATATCCTAGTGATACTTATTTTCTTTAGTTATGGGGACCTTCTTTCACGTAAGTAAGGTCAATTGTGAGTTTCTATGATTAACACCATCTACTTCAAAAAGAATTGTCTCTGATGAGGTTTGATAGCTATACTTATCCATAGATACTGAGATCTGTATTTAGAGAGCAGCTTGCTGTTATGTCCACTTAGCAGAGTAATAAATTGTATTTGGATTAATCCCTGGGGTACATGAGCATCTTGGCAATGAGCTGTTTGCTAGATTTACAGTATAAAGCATGTGCTTCCACTTGTGAAGTGGGGCCTGAAGTCTGAGAAAGGAGTTGGTAATTCCAATAATATTTATGCCACTATTGCACCCATGGGCAGTCTAAGACCCTTTCCTGCATCTGCTACTTACTTATTTAGTGTTATATTTACAGAGCAAAGGCAGAATACGTACTTGATTTATTGTTAATTTATAGTTTTATAAAAGGGATTAATTTCAACAAATTAAATATCATGAATTAGTAGATCTAGAAATCTTGGCTAACATTTTTTTAATACATGAGCAATTATTATTCTTACTGATACCATATTTTTCCAGCTTTCATCAGTAGAAATCTTGTAGAGTTGGCTAGTTGTACTAACACATTTCTTATAGTCTTAGAATATTTCTTGACAAACTGTTAAACATGTCTTCTTTACCTTCTTTACCTTCTTGTCTTCTGGATTGGGTCAGCTAATCCACCAATGGGTCAGATTTCTTTTAATAGAAGAAAGCAAATAAACATCTTAGTCTCACTCTTTCTTTTAAACAGTTCTCTCTTTTCATTGCATAAGTACTTATTTATTGTTTGTATTGATTTTTTCATATTTTGATATTTTTCCAACCCCAATGCCTCCATGTTTCTCTCTCTATCCACTCAACTGTAAGACATCACACTCTTTCTCTCTCTCAAAATAAACCCCAGCAAAACAAAAGAAAAAAAAAACAAAACAAAACTACCAAATCAAAACAAAAGACATGCACAGAATCATGGAATCAGTCAATTTTGTGTTGCTTGACTACTCACTCTGGGGTATGGGGTCAGAGTGTGGCTCATATACACAGAGACACTCCATTGGAGAAAAATGATTGTTGATTTCCCAGTAGGCAACAATGGCAAACAGCTTCTTGGCTAGGGGTGGGACATTGTGTTCACTTCTCCTTCTTGATGCTGTGATTTTATTTTCTGGTTTGAACATGTGCATGTCTAGCACATGGTGCTACAGTCTCTATGAGTTTATGTGTGTATTAGTCCTGTTATGTTTGGAAGATGCTGTTTCCTTAGCATTATCAACTACATCTGGCTCTTACAATCATTCCAACTCCTCTTCCCCATTGATTGCTAAACCTTGAGGGAATAGGTTGGATGAAGACATCCCACATAGGAATGAGTTCTCCAAAGTTACCCACTCTCCGAGATTGTCTGGTTGTGAGTCTCTATGTTAATTACCATTTACTGCAAGAGGAGAAATCTCTAATGAGAGTAAAGCAAGGCATTGATCCATAAAAATAGAAATATGACATTAGGGGCCATTTGATTGCTACATTCTTTTAGCTGAATAAAGGAAGTAGGTATTCCCTTAGGCTCATGATTTAACTACTTTCAGGTTCTTGGCCACTTTAGCAGTTTCCTTTTCATGGAGTGTGCCTAAAATCTAATAAAAAAGTGGCTGGTTATTCCCATAATATTGGGCCATAGTTGAATCAGTATATCTTGCAGTTGTGTTACAATATAGGTCACAGTTTTGTAGCTGACTGATATTGAGTAGTATGCAAAGAACTTTCAAGCACCATTAATGCTTGTCAATAGGGGCCAAGTTTCTACCTGAGTACCAGCCCAATTTCTCAGTGTTCAGATGTGTCTTTGGAAATAGGGTCTTACCATCATGGTGTGAAGAATAACCAATAGCTTTGGAAATAGCCTGTGATATTTTAGGAAGTATATAAGATCTCTTTGTTCAATAACTCAATAAGATGTAGCTCATTCGTGGCATTGAGGGTTTTGCTTGGTAGTGTACGATGTCTGTGTTGAATTGTCTCCCCATTATATGGTAACTAAATTTAAATCTGTTTTATACGTGAATATATTTTAGGAAGTTTCTATAAAAGTATATTTTCTTGAGTTAATTTTGTATCCAACCACTTTGATGAAGGTATTTATCAGCTGTAGGGGTTCTCTGGTAGAAGTTTTGCAGTTGCTTATGTATATTATATCATCCAGAAGTAAGGATACTTTGACTTCTTCCTTTCCAATTTGCATTCCATTGGTATTCTTTAGTTGCCTTATTGTTATGGCTAAAACTTCAAGTACTATATTGAATCGAGAGAGAGAGAGAGAGAGAGAGAGAGAGAGAAGCCTTGTCTTGTCTCTGATTTTAGTGGAATTGCTTTAAGTTTTGCTCCATTTAGTTTGGTGTTGGCTATTGGCTTCCTGTATGTTGTTTTTATTATATTTAAGAATGTGCCCTGTATCCCTGTTTTCTCTAATACCTCTAACATGAAGGGGTTAAACCTCATAGAAGGGAAGGTGGGGTAACAGTCCCAAAAGAACATGCATGGTATGTACTAACTTATAAGTGAATATTAGCCTTAAAATAAAGGTACAATGCTATACTCCACAGACCTAAAGAAACTAAACAAGAAGGAAGGCCCAAGTGAGGAAGCTTGAATCTCACATAGAAGGGGGATTAAAATATGCATAAGAGGCAGATGAAGGGAGGGAACTGGGAGTGAGGAGGGATGGGGAGTGAAATGTTCAGGATTAGGTGTGAGGAAGAACAGGAGAGATGGTTAGATGGTTATGAAAATGAATGGAAATTTGAACTGACAGGCATGAGGTGGTGGATGTCATCTCCAGGAAGAAACAGAGACCTGGGATAAGGGAGGTGCCCAAGAATCAATAGGAGTGTCCTTAGCTGTGACTCACAGCATTGGGGATATGGAACCTGAAGAGGCCACCTCTGGTACCCAGGCATGAAGGAACCCCAGTGGAGCGATAGAAGCACAAACACACGCACAAAACTTTCAATCCAAAATTTATCCTGTCTACAAGAAATGCAGGCAATGGGAAAGGAACAGAGACTAAGGGAATGGTTAATCAATAACAGGCACAATTTGGGACCCATCCCATGGGCAAGCACCAGTCTCTAACACTACTAAGGATACTCTTATGCTTGTAGACAAGAACATATTGTCCTCTCAGAGATACCACCCAGTAGCTGACCTAGACAGACACCCATAGCCAAATAGTGGATGGAGTATGGAGACTCTTATGGGAGAATAGGAACTCCACAGGAAGACCAACAGAGTCAACAAACTTGGACTCCTGGGTCTCTCAGAGAACATACATGGGCTGGACTTTAGATCCCCAGCCCACCCTCTCATATATGTAGTAGATGTGCAGCTTGGTCCCACACAACTGGAGCAGGGGCTATCCCAAAAGCTGTTGCCTGTAGGTGGGATATGTTCTTCTAGCTGGGCTGCTTTGTCTGGCCTCAGTGGGAGAGGAAATGCCTAGCCTTGCAGAGTCTTGAAATATCAAGGTAGAGAGATACCTAGGGAGTCCTCACCAGCTCACAAGGGAAAGGGAGGTGGAATGGGAGAAGAATTGTGGGAGGGGGTGACCGGAAGGGGGGCAATGTGCAGGATGTAAAGTGAATAAGTAAAATAAAATAAAATAAAATAAAATCTATATTTCCATATGGCTTTTTAAAAGGCCTTTTAAAAGTTGGTCCCCCTCATATTATCTCTTTTATCCTGATCTTTCATACCACGACAAATTTAATCCTCCTATTTTAGTTTCCCACTACTTCTTTATAACGCTCTATTTTATCTCCCCTGTTTTTGGGATATCTGTAATTCAAGTTGAATCTAACCTGAAAACCTCCTTCCTGTGGTCTAGCTTTCATTGTACCAGAATATACTTTGCAAGCATCCAAAAGAAGAATGCAGTCAATAGTCCCACTCAAGCAGTGAAGTCTATGAACCACAGAAATTACCATCAAGGCAAGATATCCCTAAAGGTATAATCAGTAGCACTCACCTATGGGTGGTAACCAGCAACTGTATAGTTGGACTGAAGATCTACTCATGGTCTCTCTTAGAAACCAAGCCAAATTCCCAGAGATGGGGAGGTCATGGATCTTAGAAGATAATCTACTACTACCACTGTGCTAGGTTATAATGATTTCTATCTGCATTCTAAATCTTATATTTATACTTACAGATAAATGTAGCTACCACCCCTCATCAAAGAAGCTTCACTCTACAGCATATGGAGACCATCACAGAAAACCACAACTAGACCCAATTCGGAGATCAATGGATAATGGAGAATCCATCCACAATCCATGCACAATCATGACTCCTGCCTTAATGGCTCAGAGACCATCTTAGTAATGGAGGTTGGAAATATTGTGGGATACAGAATACCAGAATGTTTATCGTAAAACAGTCTTTCATTGAGATGGCTACATAAAGAAGATGGAAATAATAGCAATATTAGCAGATTTGTTGACACAGCAGGGGAACAGATCTTACAGGGGTCCCAACTCTGCATAAAGAATTACAGGCACGTAATGACTGCTGAGAGAGAGAGAGAGAGAGAGAGAGAGAGAGAGAGAGAGAGAGAGAGATATGAATTAGCCTTCCATGGATGAACACACACACACACACACACACACACACATTATGGAGCAATAATAACCAAGAAAAAGAGCCCATCCATATGAGAGGAGGGGCATAAAGGAATGGAATTAGGGGATTTGGGAAGGTCCAAAGGGAGAAGAGGGAAGGAGAAAGTGATATAATTATATTTTAAATAATAACATACACATATGAACCATCTTCCCAGAATTCTCTCCAACTCACATAAAGAAGATGAATCACTTCATTGAATTTTCTTCTTCACGTCTGACAGTTTAGCTCTTTTTTTTTTTTTTTTTTTTTTTTTTTTTTGTGACCTTAGTTGTTACAACCAGCATAATTGGAGTATGATTTGAGGCAGGATAGGAAGGCAGAAAATTAAGGGGATGTGGAACATAAAAGAGCCCTTCACTCCAAATTCTGATTGACTTCTGTAAGCCGACAGTCTAGAATTTAAGCACAATTAGTATGAATTGTGAAGGTTTTCTACATAGAGACAAATTTATTTTATATAGAGATATTTCATATAAGAACGTCAAAATAACAATGGATCATGCTTGAGACACAAGTGATATGGCCTTTTTTTCTTTCTCAGCTTTAAACCTGGTAGGAATCTCACAAAAACAAAAACAAAACAAAACAAAAAACCAACAACAAAAACTATTTATGGTAAAGGGCATGTCTTAATCTGCTTTTAGAACCATTGTAGATCATGGGTTTATATTGCAACCCTGAATTGAGATCCCGTCTCAAAAACAAACAAGCAAACAAACAGTCTCAGTAAATTCTAGATATGTTTTATACAGGTCCATTCTGAAATCCTCTTCTGTGACAAGGTCAAGAAGCCCAGCTTCATCTGAGTGGAGATCCCTGGGAAAATGTCATTCATTCAATGCCAATGACATTCTGGAACTGTCTCTGAGCCCTGTCCCAATACCACTGATATCACTGACATGCAGTCATAGCACCAGAATAATACTGTCATTTAAACAGAAGGTTTTTTTTTTTTTTAAAAAAAAAATCAGAGTCATCATCAGACATATTATTGTCCTATGACATCCTTTACTTTCTTGCGCTTTACTTTGTCATAGTTTCTCCTCTCTATATAGTACCCTACTTACTTAAGGTATGATATATAACTTCTAATGCCTTATAGCATCCTTGAAGAGAGCTTATAAACAATATCCACTATATTTCTGTTTTCCCCTCACTTGGCCCAAACCTGTTTTTATACAGATGAGCAAGATGTCTCATGACATAAAACTGACTTCATTTGATTAGCCTTGTCAGAGATAATTAAGCAAAATTAGTTTTGATCTATAAACACAGGCATCAATTTATTCTGTTTTGCACCCACCTCCCCCAGTTTAAAATGTAAGTTTAGCTTTAAATGTTTGCAGCCAGGTAGAATCATTAAAGCCAAAGGAAATATTCAACGAACATTGTATTTCTTGGCATCTGTAAATAACCTGACAAAGAGACTTGTTGCTTACCCAGGGCCCAGTGTGTTCATTCGGAATGCTTTGATGTTCACTTTTATTAGGCATTTATAAACAAAGCTTGTTTTTACCCAGCATTGTAATTACTGTAATTAGAGTTTATGTTTATGTGTGAAGTATCACATATCTATTGTGCACAAGCTTTTCAAAGTAACAGGAGGACTGAATTACCTAACTCATTTTGTTGATTTCAATAATTAGTTTATATAGGATATTTATAATGTCTCACACTACAAAATGAAAGCCCCTCTAATAAAAAAATAACACTGAGATGTAGAGCAAGAATGTTTTCTTGCTGGTTTTCTCCCTACTTCTCAGAGTTCACTGGAGGTAGTACTTGCATAGGAAATGAACAGCTGAGCAGGGTAGTGTTATGGGATGGTGCTGTCCCTGAGAGGCTAACAAGAATGAGTGTCATGCCATTCCTTCCCACAGAACAAAACTGTAAATATGGAGAAGAGAAACAGGTCTCCAGCTTTATAGTGCTGCTGTCTTATGGGGATTAGCTTTTCTTGTCATCATAATGTGTTATGTTGAAAGGGGCAGGCAGCATTATTGAGAGGCTGGTGCAGAGTCAAAAGAGCATACCCAGGAAAGCTAGTGGCAATGGATTCTGACTCACAAGTGAAAATAAATCTATAACATGTGGCTGCCTATCTCGAAACACTTGCCATTTAATGCCTAGTTCATTGGAATAGTGGTATGTCAAATGTTTCTTTAAAATTATCAAATACCAGAGGCAGTACAGGTCAGTCCTGAGTCTACAATTTTCTTTCACACAGAGTAGAGCTATTCATGGTATGCAGGAGCCACTGGACTTTGTTGGGGGGGGGTCACATATTTCAATGGAGTTAAGACTTATCTAAAGTCCTTTAGGCTGATTTTTAGTTAATATGCTCTGCTTATTTTTTAATCCACTTCCAAATTCTATTAATCACTAGCTAAAGTGGACCAAGATACTATGGACAAGATATTGTCATCTCTGGTAATATACTCCTCTCCCATCTCTCTGGTCTCTTTTGCCCTTAACTGTACTTAAGTCACTGTTGTCTTAGGTTCATGTGTAGATTTCTGCTATTATGAATTTTAGAAGAGAAGTGCTTTGGGAGAACATGCATGTAATTTAAGTGAGAGAGTATTGGGGTGGTGAGTGATGTAAGTTGTACAAATTGGTGAGAATGTTCCTGGGTCTTTTCAGTTTCTCTGAAATGGGATAGACTGTGATGATACTTATTTATAATGAAGTCTCAGTGATTGCAACTTTTAATTTGTTTTTAGACAGAGATAAATCTTGTTTTTTCATCATTTATCATTACAAAAATTTTAACTCACATTGCTTCTGTGGTTTGTCATCTTTTTCAATGGTTGAAACTTCATTGTAAACTTATCCTCTAGATGACTGATCATTTAGAAGGAGTTTCCTTACATACACTCAATCCCATTGCATAATTTAGGTCTCTTTGAACAGTGAAAAGTGAAAGCCCAAAGCCAGAGATTCATGCCATGAAAACTTAAAAGTTATCTTTGTGAAACTCATTGAATTCTATTCTTATAATTATGTTTCTGCTGTGATCACAATTAGAATTTTGGTAGGGTGAAAGAGAATATGATTAAGGTCATATTTATGGTATGTAATTTTAATAAGCTTTTAGACTTATTACTGTGTTAATGATTGCTCTGGATTTAATTCTTCACTAATGCAAGGTAGATGTGATATCAAAATCATTTCAGGAAAACAGCAATTTAATCTTACTAGTTTCTTAGGTGTCAATAAGAAATTTGTGTTCTCAACTGAATTGTGACATTTGAATGGCTCCTAGATGATGTCTTAACATTTATATTCAAAATTATTTATCAAATACATAATAGCTAATAATCTTTAGTTATCCTAAATCTCTGTTTCTTGGTCTGCATATAGGTTGAAGTTAACTGTTATGTAACCTGAGCTTGACAGTATAAAGTATAGTCTACCCATGTTTCCACGTTTTCTTGGCTCTCATGTTTCTACTGTTTCTCATGTCTTTGCATGTGGCCATCTCTGCCAGCCTCTGTTGTCATCTCTCTATATGTTATAGACCATGTAGATGGAAGTGTTTATTCAGCTCTGGACTAACTTTTCAAGGTGCTCTTTATAGTTTCAAGGCACAGCCATAGGTTGCATTTTAGCAAAAGGAATATGCTTGGAATTGGTGTACCCACTCTCAGTCATAGCTCACAAAAGCCTTCTATCACTATAATAGCTAATTATCAACCCAGCAAAGTCTAGAATTTTTGGGAAGAGAGCCTCAATGAGGGATTGTTTAGATTAAGTTGGCTTATAGATATGTTTGAGAGGGATTGTCTTAATTATGTGAATTGAGGTAGAAAGATTTGTCCACTGTGGGTAGTACTATTCCCTGGGTTTAGGTCTTGGCCTATATATAGAGACGAGGCTGCACACAGGTAAGCATTTGTGCAGTTCCTCTCTCTACTCTTGACTGGGAATTGTGATGTAACTAGCTAGATCAAGTTCCCATCTACAGTGATGGATGGACTGTGACAAAATCGTTGCATTAATAAAGTTCCTTAAAGTTGCTTTTGTCAGGATATATTATCTTAGCAATGGAACAATTTTCTAGGCCTTGAGGATATCCTAGAAAGAACAAAGATTTCATGTGATTGAAGAGAGAATGCAGAAGCTTCTCTTAACAACCCAGTACTCAGCTGGCTCACTCCTCTACAAAGCAGTCAGGTCAGTCTGACATAGAACTCCCTTTTGTAGAAAAATATGTCCAGAAATTTATCCTTATCTTAGGGGCAGTGCACTGATCCAGTCTGGACTAGTTTTAGATACATATGCAGTAAGGTAAGCTGAGTCTGCTGAAGGGACATTAAGGGAAATTCACCTTTTTACTACTAACTCTTTCTCCTCTTGGACTCATTACAGGAAGTCCCAAACAATAACACAGCACCTGATCAGATTAGGCTGTTCTTTTGCCACATACCTCACCAGAACTTTCTTTCTGCTTAGAACTAAAATTCCTCACTACTTTTCTACTTGTATGTGCCTGTTCAAATTTTGGAACACGACCCTAAGCACCAGGAACCACCCAGTTCTGACAGAGCACTGGCTACACTATTGCTATCCCTTATTATTCCAGCTCAGTAATTTTTTGTTAATGAGAGAAGTCATGATCATGATTTGGTTTCTATATTCAGATGAGTCATTAAGATCCCATTATACTTTGCTCTTCTAATTATATATCTCTGTGAACACTAAGTGGTTTTAGATAGGGTGCATTCAGACTGCTAGGATTTCTTTGGTCCTATTTTCTTACCTCAGGCTTGTTTCTGACAACAGAACAAGTGAAAATATGTATGAGCCTGTGAAATAACTTCTGTTAAAATGTTCAGGATTCGACATTTAAAAGGAATTCCATTTCAATACATGATAAAATTTCTATATTATCTTGAGAATTGGGGTTGTTACTGTCAGTTATATTTAAAGAATTCCAACATAGTAAATTACCTGACAAGTTGGGGTGTTTTATGTGCTGTATTGAAATAGGAGTATTTGTTTTGCTTCAGTGGGTACTTAATTATTTGTTTCTTCTTGACAGTGTGCTAGAATTAATTCATAGCACAATGAAGCTGCTTAAACATCCTCTGGGGAGCATGGACTGGCTTCTGTGAGCTGATACATTATCTGAATGCTT
The DNA here is from genome assembly GCA_019843965.1 of Rhynchomys soricoides. Lineage (NCBI taxonomy): Eukaryota > Metazoa > Chordata > Mammalia > Rodentia > Muridae > Rhynchomys > Rhynchomys soricoides. The sequence continues at coordinate 33,443,042 of JADRCH010000004.1, read as the reverse complement.
TGCCCTCATTTTAAATATATTAAATCTGGGTCATGAATTACTTTTACGAAGAGAGAAATTATAGCTTTTCTATCCTAAAGGAAGTTTCAGGGGTACAAGATGAAAGAAGCTAAACACAACAGTGTGAAGTGGGGCTTGCTGTCTAAATCCTGTCTGTGCTATGCTCATGGAGAAGTGGCTTCAGAAGAGCACACCACACAGGTCAAGGAACATTCTTGCTCACCAGAAATGTAACTGTGCTTTCTATACAAGCTAAGTTCTGGCCAATGTCCCTGATACAGTATAACTATGATTTTCCCCATCTAAAACTCATGTTGGAATATAGTCCTCATTACAAATGATTAAGAAGGAAGGAATGTTGGCTAATGACACTATATCTATCTAATTTCTTTGGACTGAGTCCAGACTGTGTTAATGAGGAGTTGGACAATATAGCATGACCATTTTGTTGTTTGTTTTGTTTTTGTTTGCTTGTTTTGGAAGAAACAGAAAACAGATGTAGTGCCAATGGAGACATTTAACAGATGATTATGTCTTTTCTTTCTTCAGTGGATTAATCTGCATTCAAGTGAATAATCTCTCCATGTGATTAAAGGATTAATAGTAAATAGTTATTTTGAGACTAAGTCTGCTGTGAATACTAGCTTTACTGGGTCTCTCTAGTGGTTTGTCTTGTGCTACCTGATACCCTGTTCCACCTTGGCCACCAAGAAGGTCACCCGCAGATGCAATTGGTTTCTTGATCAGGACTGTGGGCCAAGAATAAATCTTTTTTATAATTCATAAAGAGTGCAGCACTGTGTTATCAATAGTAGAAGATGGATAAAGATTGCTCTTCATGGAAAAACAAATGGCATAAAATGAATCAATCCAAAGGTTTTATAAATTGGTGACATGCCTTAAGATTATAGTTATGTATTACATTCATCCAACACTTGCAAACTCTTTAGTAATTAAAACAACCCAGAATGTTAAATGGTAACGTTCATTATTTAATGTTGGAATTCTATTTATTTTTAGCAAGGGAGGAAAGTGAGTATATTAGAATGGTAAACTAATGTCCTTTAGGGATGTGTGAGAGTATATTTTCCCTGGGTAAAGAAAATTCTAGGGATAGTGAAAATATGCATCTGCAAGTATTGGAAAATTTTTCCCACAAACAATATTTTCCAATCAAAATGAAACTGATGTGCCAGATATTGTGGTCAGGAATTAAAATGGCCTAAGCAAAGTCCTGCTTTTTTATAAAATTGTATTAGCCATTTTGAAAGGTAATTGTGATCTTGATAATTTACTTTTCATTCATTTTTATGGTATATCATCTCAATGCGAGTATACTAACAATGCCCTAACTCACTACGAGTTTCTGTAGAGGCACATTTTGCAAGAAAACATCTGTATGAACAAGCCATTCTGTGATCTTTCTAAAGTGGGCATTCAGGAGACACTTAGGGAGCAAAAGAAAGAACACTATTGTATTCACCTAGGCTGTGGGTGGCTTTTCCTGTTGCAATCTCAGAAGAAACAGCCAAGTGATGGGTCACGAATAATGGAAAAATGTTACAAACTGAAACCCACATAAGGCCTTCTCTTTGTGTTCCTTAGTGTCTCTAGCATTCTACACAGGTTAGGATGGCTACGGTAGCCATACCAACAATTTTCAAGGAGCCAAACCAATGATTGTCCATTTATGCTTCATTTTGCTATTGTGTTCGTTTTTATGAGTGGCGTTTGGAGAAAATATGGACAGTATCAAAAATCCAGCCCCTTCTGTAGTTGGAGAAAGTGAGTTGATACTTGTTCTAGGCTTTTATATGTGGTTGAAGATGTCTGCCTTATTTTTGAGATAGTTTCTCACTGGGACCTAGAGCTCACACTGATTAGGCTAGGCTAACTGGCAACTTAGCTCCAGGGATTCCCTGTCTAGGCCTTTTTAGTTCTTGGATTACAAGTGCACACTACTACTGACCTGACTGGTTTTTGTGGGTGCTGGCCATGAAAACCTTACCATATGGTACTAACAGGTAATATCTGTAATCCTTACTGTAATCCTTTCTAAGTCCTTACTGTAAGGAAATCACAAAACAAAAACATTGCTAAACAATGTAGCATTAAATACATGAACATAGTGGTAGGATTTGTTTTTTTTCCTGTGAAGAGTCACCCTGAAATCTTGAAGGGGATTGCATTGAGTCTGTAAATTACTTTGGTTGGATGCCCATTTTTCACAATATTAATTCTTCTGATCCTGAATATGGGAGACTTTTCCATTTTCTACTATCTTCCTTGATTTTTTTCCTTCCAGGGTCTAAAAGGTTTTATTTAGAAGTCTTTCTTTTCCTTTCTTAGGTTTATTCAAGAGTTTGGCAATAAAAATACTTGCCCTATTATTACTTGTATATATTTGACTGTCAACATAGAACCTAATATAAGAGTGTACAGAAATACATGTGTCCGTTCTAAAGGAATGTGAATGAAATGGAAGAAATTTAATGCTGTACCCTCTCCTTGCCACATTTTGTAAACCAATCAATTTCTTTGCCTTGATATATTATTTACAGAGATATGTACAGAGAACTTCTACAATTTTACCTACAAAATAGCAAATGATTGCTTATTATAAATAATTCATTAGCAACTGTGGGAAAACCCTGCTAATTAAAGTAGAAGATACCATTATACAGATTGCCTTCTGAGTGGGGCACAATACGGAAGACTCCTTTTCTTTGCAGGGCTTCCCCCTCTCTGACCTTGTCTGGGAAGTTTAACTCCCCCAACCCCCACCTCTACCTGAAGAATGTCATATAACCTTGGTGAAGATTACAGGTTCAATGTTCTTTTTCCTGGTAAGAACCTGTTCAGCTGGCATCTGAGATTCCTGGAATGCTTCTGGATACTAATGATGTATAAGCCTTCAGCTAACGATCTTTGCACATCCTGGATATTCTAATCTATGTCCCCAAAATTATACAAGGACTGAATCATCCCAAGTAAAGTTGATCTGCCTCCCCACAGCTGGTCCCTGCACATTGACTGCACATACTCACTGGGCTTCCAAACCAACCCCCTCAATCATCTCTGCTCCCTTTGCCCTTGTGGATTGATATAGGCCAATGATCTCTGGATGCCGGGGGTGGGGGGAGGAAGTAACATATACCATTAAGTTGTGCAACTTATTTTGCTGTTAGCAAGTCAATATGTTGATAATAAGATAATAAAAATGCTTGCTAAGCCAGTTTATTTTGAGAGCAACTCTTGGGTAAAAGAAAGTGAAAATCAGTTGTAGGCACAATGTATTAGAATCTTAAATTTCCAAAGCATCTTAATACTTAGCATTGATTTTTTTCTGTGTTACAATGTGTTAGACAATTAATTAATACTAATGGTCTTACCAAATGAGATCCCCTTGAATGTGGCCTATATATTTTGGTAGGTCATTTGTCCCTTTGCTTTCTTCTACCTTGCTATTGAGTGTCAATACAGTGGAAGGAAACACGAAGAAAAAGGATAACTATTTCTTGCCAGAGTAATCTTTCCGAGTGTGAATCAGATTCTGTCACACTAGTTTATAGTCACTTGGGGGTTTTCTTGTCTTAAACACCCACAGCTTGGTACCTCATGCTTGCAGTCTTCAGTGGGGCAGCAATCCAGTAAGAACTACAGTGTGTGGCCCGGTAAAAGGGTACCAAAGACTTTATTTCATTTCATGTGTTTCCATGGTAGTTCTAAGAGAGATTTTTTTCCCTCAAATTTCAGATATTTTCTGTTTTTGTAATTTTGTCACTGATAGGTTGTCTCTGTGGATCACTTGAATGAAACCAATCTGTGCACATTCAAATCCATTAGATTTGGTATGTTGCTCCTGGAGTGATTGTATCAGCTTTACTTCCAGTAATAGGATGAGTTTCTGTTACTTTGTTTCCTTCTTAACATTTGACAAGACCAGATGGGTGCAAAATATTAACTGATTTTACTTTTAAAAGCAAATTTCCTGGGTCAGGGAAGATGGACCAGTTGTTCTTCCAGAGGACATGGGGTCTTCCAGCATCCACATGGTGGCCTTCAACTCCAGATTCAGGGACTCCAAAGCTTTTTTCTGGCTTTTGGAGTCACCATGCAGGCACATTCTACATAGAAATACATTTTAGCAAAACATCCATAGACAATAGAAAACGAATAAATAGAAAACAATGTCTTGATTTCTAGGGAGCTGGGACATCTTTTTCTATGTTTATTGATGACTGAGTTCTACAAACTCTCTTTGATTTCTTCTGGGTTAAGTAGATTTAGGCTAAGTAAGGCTTGTCTTCTGATTCTTTTTCTTTTAATATTGTCTCTCAGTATGTAAACTTTTCTAACTGTATTACGGTCCAGCTTATTCTCTCTTATCTGTTGTATTCCACTTTGGTCTTTTAGGAAACAGCATGCTCTTATTTCTTCCCTCTAACAGTTGAAATACTTTAAAGTCGGGTCTTTAAGCCATCTGAAATTCATTCCAGTTCATGAAATGAGACAAGGACTCTGATCCACTCCGGCACGTGCTTAACCAATTATCTGAGCCCTTTTTGTTGAAATGTTCATATTTTTCTGCTGATGCTGCTATCTATCTCACACATCTAGATAACCAATACACACAGGCTGATTTTTCAGCCTCCCCTCTCTGCTACAGCATCTTACTGTCTTCAGTAATATGGATGAGAATGAAACTGACTGATTTGAAGGCATACCCCCTTTTGCTCCATAATAAAAGTTTTGAGGCCAGCTCGTCAAGATTCCAAGTAAGACAAGCTGATTGGGGTTGTATTCAAATGGCATTGAATTACATTTTTTCGTTTCAAGTATAGAAAAAAAAATTAAGTCTGATTGCACTTCATTTCCCATGCACCCTAGGAAGAAAATTTTGCATCTTGTATTCTAAGAGTTATATGTTAGAATTGACTTCCTGGAAACAGCTTCCTGTGGAGCATTATGGTGAGCTGCTCTTCCGAGGCACATACATAGCAGAGAACTGCTTGATCAGGCCTCAGTGGGAGATGAGCCTAATCCTTGAGAGACTTGAGATCCCAAGGAAGTGGGATGCCCAGGGGCCATCCTCTCAGAGGCAAGGGGGAGGAGGAATGGGATGATGAACTGTGAGGGTGGGGTGGAATGATGGATCTTTCTTAATAACTGGGTTAATCCACAATCCCAAAGCATAGCTTCACTTCAGTATCTTTGTCCACTCAACAACACTCCAGTGGGGAGAGAGTAGGAAATAGCTAAGAATTACTCAAGGATTTTATTTATTTTTAGTAGGAAAATAAGTCTCTAGAGTCTTGAGTGCTGGATAATTCTTTTGTCTTTCCCATTCATGGCAGCTAAAAAAATAAAATCACTCAAAATATTCAGGTTTACATGCTATACTCTCTTACAGTGAGCTACCATACCTCATAGTTCAAAGTGTTTTCTCAATCAGTAACATACTGACATGTAATTGCAATTTACTATGCAGCAAAAATGATTCAAGAAAAGTAACATACGTGTCTATTTACCTCTGTATAGGCAATTGCTTACGTTATTCTACTTTTAACATTTGTATTCAGATAAAATGCTTATGTATGTATAGGAATGTCACAGTGCAAGGTGCTGCTAGCCTGGGCACAAAGTATTAAAATTATTTCGTGAAGACTTGTGGTTGTATTAAAACTGTTGTGCCATTGTACTTCAAAAAAAATAATTTAGAAAACATTAAAAGAATAACGCTGGAGACTGTGCCTTCAGGCACGGGCTTAGGAAGGTGGCTGCTTGCCATTCTGTAGGCCTTGGTGGGTTTGTTTGCTGCTCACAGATCCCTGGCGGCAATGTCCCACGCTTGGGGGTGGGGGTGGGGGCGGTTCTCAGCTTCTAGGAAACTTACTCCTTGTGGCCAGTAAGATAGCATAGGCTGAGGGTCTGAATAATGGGTATGAACTTTTGATCAAGGATGGGAAGATGGGCGCACAATCTGTGTATCATCTTGCACACTCACCTTGTTGAAGGCCTACAGCTTCAGTGGACACCTGACTAAACCTGTCAGCTAGCCACAGACCACAGACCTGGATGCTTGGATGGAGAAAGGGAAAAGGAATCCTTCATGTTAATAAACTTCTCATTCAAAAAAAAAAAAGAAATACTGCTCGAGAAAGTCTAAATGAGAGGTCTCCATCAAATCCCTCCCCTCAGAGCTCAAGGATGAGGAGGAAGAGGAGAAGGAGGAAGAGGAGGAGGTGGAGGAGGAGGAAAGATTTCAAGAGGCAGAGGGGATACAGATAGGCCCTCTGAATCAGTTAAGCCAGGTGTATCTGAGCTCACAGAGTTTGAAGCAGCAAGCACAGGACCTGCGTGGGTCTGCACCAGGCCCTCTGCTTATATATTGTAGCTATTAGCTAAGTGTCTTTATGGGATTCTGACTGTGAGAACAAGTGTGTCTCTGACTCTCATCACTGCTGTGTGACTCTCTTCCTCCTGCTAGGTTGCCATATCCAACTTTGATAAAACAGTTTTTGCCTCATCTTGTATCTTATTTTGTTATGTTTGGGTGTTGTGTCTTGTAAGCCTATTCTTTTCTAAGGAAAATTCCTAGTCACCTCTCAATCTCTGTAAGCTCAATTGCACCTTGCTTACTTGATTCAGAGGACCTTGTTTTCCCGGTGTCCTCTATCCTTTCTTGCTCTTAAAATCTTTCCTCCTCCATTTCTGAGGTGTTCCCTGAGCTCAAGATGAGAGTCCCAAAAGGTGAGAAACATCACCTCCTAGTATTGGTATCAAATTAGAAAGCAGCACTACAATAATCCACTTATTGGAGCAGAGCCCTCAGTGACTGAACTTAGCAATTGAGGTTTGAGTCATTAATATCTGCTCCTGATGCAGATATCAAACTACACCAGCTCATAGGATGTGCAAATTAAGACTTGGAAAAAAAAATCACTAGACAGAATTATTCAGAGAGAAGTGACACTGAAATTCTACTTAGGTCTTCTCCAAGCTTATTGTCTGACTCCATAATGATGTAAACTTTCCTCACACAGGGATAGGAAAGGAGTTAAAAGAATGGTGAATAATTTTAAGACAGTAAGGAATAGGAATAAAATCCATACATAGTGCATTGTATTAGATATAACTTTAAAGATTGTCTAATTCACTCATTTAATGAATGGGTAAAACAGTCAGTCAGATAAAGAAGCTTGTCTGAAGTATTTTAATTTGCAATGGAAGAGACAGGATTATCAGATTACCAAACTCAGTATTCAGTAGTTCATAAATAAAAATATTCAAAGAACAAAAAAAAGTAATAATTATATTTTTGTTGAAACTTGATGATTCTGAATTTAACTTCTACTTTTTTATCATTATTTTAAATGTCTTTGTGTTTTCAAAACTTTGAACTTGTCACAACATAAATCAAAGACACAATATCTCTGTTTGTCTATGATCTGTCATCTATATTTATCTATTATCTCATATCTATCTATTTATCTATGTATCATCTATCTATATCTGCCTATCATATCCTTATCATCTATCTATTGATCAATCTATGATCTATTATCTACCTATGATCTGTCTATCATCTAATAGACTATACTTTATTCTGCTGTTTATTCAAGAGCAGTCAGCACTTGTGATTTGTGTGTATATAACAACATTGCCTTTTCTAAGTTTGAATCTGTTGAAAGAGTTCAAAAATATTTTTATTAAATATAATATATAATGTTTTATAAGAGTTTTACTAGATATGTTTACACTATTTTCTATTTTCCACTTAAAAATAAAAATACATTTTAGTGCCAATTTTATTCATTCAGACTTAATTAAACATTATGTAGAAAAGTAATTTTGTATTTGCACTTCCAAGAGGTAATGTATTTCATTTCACTGTTGTCTTAGTCAGAGTTTCTATTTCTGCACAAACATCATGACCAAGAAGCAAGTTGGAGAGGAAAGGGTTTATTCAGCTTACATTTCCTCATTGCTGTCCATCACTAAAGGAAGTCAGTACTGGAAATCAAGCAGGTCAGGAAGCAGGAGCTGATACAGAGGCCATGGAGGGATATTTCTTACTGGCTTTCTTCCTCCTCCTGGCTTGCTCAGCTGGCTTTCTTATAGAGCCCAAGACTACCAGCCCACAGATGGTACCACCCACAAGGGGCTCTTCCCCCTTGATCACTAATTGAGAAAATGCCTTACAGCTGGATCTCACGGGGGCATTTTCTCAACTGAACCTCCTTTCTCTATGATAACTCCAGCTTGTGTCAAGTTGACACGCAAAACCAGCCAGTACAACTGTGATTTACAATTATGTTATATTAAAGCATATGATGAAATAGTTTATAATGAAATCATTTAGAGTAGAAAGTTTAAATCAAAAAGTAATTTTAAGGACATGCTAAGTAAAAAAAATAACGAAGATGTTCCTCTTTTTCAGAGTGTATTTGTACAAAGGGCTTGATTATGTCATTTCCTTATGTTCATGTCATGTACTTGAACTGCTCTGATCTCACCCATTACCTTATTATCTGCACTTAACCCCACAGTTGTGCCCCCCTCTCTCTTATCTAGTAGTCCCCCTTCTAGATTCACATGCATAATATTTTAAAAATTTTAGATTCTAATGGAGGTTTCTTAGGCCTTGTTTTTTTGATAGTCTATGGCTCCTTTGGAAGGCGTTGTCAACCCAAGTGGTCTAATTTAATATATAACTTATATATGCACAAGCTTACATATTATATATAATTGTTTATATTTTGGGTAAATAAAAATACTATGAGTCCCTTAGGATTTGCCAAGCATTCTTAGTGTTAATTCGTTCCTCCTTCCTCCCTCTCTCTCTTCTGTATTTACCTTCCTCTCGTCTCTTCAATTCGAGCCACCCTCCCTGTTTTCTCCAATTTCCCCATTTCATGTCCCCTGAGTACTAATTTTCCCTTTATAGTATCATCCTTTATTGTCCCTTTTCCCTGGTTTCTGTGTTTTTTCTGGGTTATATATTTTCATATAAATTTTAGAAGCTAGACCCCACAGAGGAGAGGCAACATGTGCTATTTGTCTCTTTGTATCTGGGTAACTTCTCTCAATAAAATGTTTTCTAGTTCAATCCATTTACTGGTAAATTTCTTGATTTTATGTATTTACAAGTGAATAATATTCCATAGTGTATATTTAGCCCATTTTCAGTATCCATTAGTAACCTGAAGGGCATTTAGGTTGTTTCCATTTGCTAGATATTGCAAATAAAGAGGCAATAAACATGCATGAGCAAGAATCTGTGGAGTAAGATGTGGACTACTTTGGCCAATGTGTGCCATAGCTTGCCATTCTATATAACTTATTTTTTGCTTTTTGATAGGTCTCCAAATGTACTTCTAGAAAGGCTATACCAGTTTCATTGCCGTCAGCAGGGAGTGAGGGTTGTCCTTTTCCTATGTCCTTGTATTTTTTTGTCAACTGTATTGTTGATCTACGCCATTCTGAATGGGACGTGATGACAAATGGATAGGATATATGTGTAACACAAAACCTGCAGCTAAGGCTCAGGGAACATCCTGGAAGAAGAGGCAGAAGCCAAGAGATGAGGGAAAGTACTGTGAGACTGTATCTCTTAGAAATGACAGGGAAGCTATACCCATGATACCTCACTAACATTGCCGTCTAAAGAAGATCTGAGCAATGACAATAGCATTAGAAATTCTAACATAGAAATCTCACAGAATTCTACCTCAAGACAAAGAAACTCTGCCAAGGAATGATTACTGAGAGAGGGAGAATTAGTCCCTCCCAGAATGAGTCCCCTAATTGAAACCAAGAAACCATATACACACAAGCAACAAAAATGAAGTAAACAACCTTTACTTATGTATTTAGGCATCATACAGTTATATAACCAATATAGTCAAAAGAAAAGAGCTTTTTAATCTGAGAAGATGTTCGAGAGGTATGGGAAAGGATGAAGGGAGGTAAGAGAAGTAGGAAGTGATGTAATTATATTTCAATTAAAATTTAAAAGATTCTGCCTGTAAGAGAATGCATGTGATACTTTCTGCAGTGATTAATTGGCATTGTCCAGTTGATTGAACTGATAAACCCCTAAGCCATTAATGAGGCACATCTGTGAATATTAGCTGTGTGTTTCTTTCTAGAGAGTTTAAGGGAGGAGGGAAGAGACACCATGCAAGTTGATGGCAGCATCCTATGGGCTAGAGTCCTGACTAAAAAAAAAAAAAAAAGGCAATTTTAAAAAAAGGCAGGAAAGAGGGAAGCAAGCAAGCCAGCTAATCACTAGCATCACCTTCACCTTCTGCTACCTGGTCAGCGCCATGGATAAAACTGCTCCCATCATCAAGGATTCACTGCCATGATTGATCTCACTTGGAACCATGAGCCAATATTGACCCTTCCCTTAAGTGTTTTGTTTTTAGGCATGTGGTTGAGTGAGGAAAAGTGACTAAAATACTTGCCTTTCTGAGACAGATTTGTCTTTTCAATATGGTGACCTCCAGTCCAATCTATTTTCCTATAGCAGGGTATGGTTCCTCTTCAACATTTCTTCTGAGTATGAAAGATCTGCAACTTCTCTGTTGTTTCCTCTCTTCACGAGTGAGGTTTCATCTGCTTTCCTTCACATTTCTTCTTTTTCCAAGCTTAGAAACCTATAATTGAGAGAAGTACAAGGAAGTATAGCATCTTTGTCCTAACCTCTTTCTTTGGACACTGCTGCTTCTGAATTATTCAGGGTAACTGAGAAAGAAAGTGGGAACTGGATGAAATGATGAAAGATTATTCAATGGTGGAGTCATATTATTTGGCTTAGGTATTAGTTACAATAAAAGTGGACTGTGTTAATTACTTTTCTCATTGTTGTGATACTATATCCGATAACAGCAACTTAAAGGAGGGTTTTTTTTGGCTCACAGTCTGAGAGTGCAGTCCATTGTGGTGGGAAGACATGGTAGTAGGAACATCAAATGACTTACACAGTGTGTCTACAGTTGGAGACTGTAGAGCTGAGAGAGGAGTGGTCAGTTCACTGTATCCCTTTTACTCAGTCAGGAACCTCAGTCCCGTGGGATAGTGCTATGCCATGTAAGGTGGGTCTTCTCTGCCGGTACTCTTCACTAGTCACTCCTTTATAAATCCATCTTTAGTTGTTTGTCTAAAGTGTTTTTTTAGATCCTATTAAGCTGACAAGGAAGATTAACTCTCACAGCACTCTCTGTGTAAGGACTTTCCAAAGCTGGTTCCTTCTTCTGAGCCACTTTCTAGGTAGATACCTTTGGGGAACTGTAATGTGACAGCTACCTGATTCATGTCTTTACTGCCCACTTTTTAATGTAAGCCCTGGACTGTAAGAGTTCTTTGTTGAAATCATGTAAGACAACCCAGACCTGGCCCTGCTCTACAACACTAATCTAACCTATTTGGTAAGATTTGCCCTGCTGGCATGTAATGTTCTGGAAATGTAGGCTCCCTCCACTGTATCCCTTATCTCTTCAATCTATGATGGTTATTCTCTTACCTTTGGGCTTATCATGCGCTAGGCTTTGTACCTCTCAATAAGAATTATATGTGAACAGCACTGAAGGGTTTCCTTGGAGGCCTTTTGATTTGGCTTGAGGTAGCAGGGGAATGAGAGAAAATACCCAGCATACACCACCTCTACAACTCTCTATAAAGTATTCTTAACTCAGCAGGTTTTGCCCATCCATTTCCTGATAAAGGTGTAAGGGGTGAGTGGTGAGGATGTATTTGCATAACTAACTTTGGGCCAACTCTTACAAATCATACATAGGTGCTTCAGCATATCTCTTTGGCATACTTTACAACCTTTCTCCTCAAGTTTAGGGCTCCAGCTAAATCTGAGGACAGGAAAAATTCTACCTACTATATATACTCTTATGTATGCCAAAGTGCTATCTTTCCTGGGTTGTTCTTTATCTAACACTGAAAGAAGCTAATTTTTGGTTCTTGGTCTGTGGTAGAGTCACTACAGTACACACTGTATTTTCAAGTTGTAGCTTTCTTTAATCTTAGCAATGACATTTCCCTTTTTCTCTTCTCCTTCCTCCTTCCCCTACCCCCATTACGTAAGTACGCATACATATAAACATTAGGGAAAATTGTGGCATATTAAGGGTAATCTAGAGAAACAGAAATGTGTTCTGTAATTGGTTCATGCAATTGTGGAAACTTCAAAATATTCATAATTCAGCTGAGAGTTATGGTGGTCTTGAGTGGAACATTCACAAGCTGAGCCAACAGACCGTAAATGTAAAGTCAGGTAGGACTTGTTACAGAGTGAAGGCAATCGTCCTTTTGCATAGCTTTGGTTTTTCTCTAATATCCTTCTGTAAATAGGCCCATCCTTACCACTATTATGAAGGATTTACTCAGATTCATTGACTGTAAATGCTGGTCACTTTTAAAAATTCTTTTACAACAGCGCCCGGATTAGTGTTGATCCATTGAGCACTACAGTCTGGCTAGACTGACAGGAGTAACATCTACAGCTAGATAGTTTGGTATACCTTTCTTTGTTCCTTAATTTATTTCTCAACAATATATAAGGTCAAAACTTCTTATATCATCCCAAATAGTAACTTCTCATTGTTCATGGACAAAGCCATACCAGACTATTAAACATTTAGTCATGTACTGCTCAGGTTAATATCTGTCTTCCTGACTACACTGTGGATCATTGAAGGGTAGGTCTCATATCTTCTTTGCATGCTATGTCATATCCATTGATAACAACTGTCATTTTGAAAGGAGCAATGCAGGAGTTAGTTGTAGTCATCCTAGCCATGTCATCAGGGAAAAAAGGTTTAGGAACAGAGACTAGAAAAAGACAATGAATAGGTAGACGACCCGGAATCCCTATCTTCACTCTCAAAACTAAGAAGCTGGGTTAAAGATCAGTGTGGTAGGAAAGTCATCAACAAACATATTACTTGATAGCTCATTTCTTTACATTATCACTATATATAAAAGGAGCAGGGAGAAATAATGTTGAACAAATAAAGGGCTGTGTCTTGATATTTTGACAAGGTGAGGGCTAAAATGCACATATTAAAATTGAGGTGTAAAAATGTTTCAAAAAGCTTTTAAAACCAAGATATTTCGAGGTTGAGAAGTCAAGGATGGTGAAAATGAAGAAAGCATTGTATTCAAGGCCAAAAAGGTTGAGGGGAAGACTGGAGGAGTTTTATCCTGAGTAGTGTGAAAGTCATGAGATTTTTGGAAACAAATGACACACGTTCTGGTCCCTTGCCTATTCTTTTACAAATTCTATGGCTCTCATGCTTTTTTCTTCTTTTTTAAATCACTCATTTGGTACAACTGATGCCCAAGATGGGGGAAAAGTGACTGATGCCCTGGATGGGGGAATAGATGGCATGGAGATTTCTGCATTCTTAGGACCTTGGATTTAGCTCCAGTCTACTCTCATTTTGTTCCTTGGCAACAGAGCCGTAGTGTTGATGGAGAATGAACTCTGTGTGACTAGAGCTTAATAAAGCTGCCATGAAGCCCATGCCTGAGTGCAAGGAAAGGAGAGACCAGAAGAGCAAATCTACACATTGCTGGCCAAATGAAAACATCACAGTGGGTGTCTTTTCTACTGCTTCTCACCTAAGCCATGGATATAAGTGGCTGCTTTTTTTTTTTTTTTTAAGCAGAGGAATGTAGACTTATCAAGAAAAAAGCAAGAAGAGAATTTAAATAATTCTGTCTGTCTGTCTTTCTGTCTCTCTCTTTCCGTGTGTGTGTGTGTGTGTGTGTGTGTGTGTGCGCGCGCACACACACACGCATGTTTTTGTGCTTTGCTGAGGAGGAAAAGTTTTAAAAAGTTTACTGATTTGTTTATATAATCAACTAGAAGTTAATAGATTAGGGATTGAAACCCATTTTATCCCAAGTATCTGTTCTCTTCTCTGTTTTCTGTTCATGTTGCAAGTAAATATCTTGTAGAAAATGATAATAAATTCCACAACATGAGAGAACTGTTGGCTCTCTATTTCATATCGTATCTTTATCCCTTGATCTATTGGTAGAACCTAACATTATGCATGTGTACATACATGGAGAAAATTCATGCCCTGAAGGGCACCCTGTGAGTTGTATACATCTACATTGTCACCTATACTACTGAAAATTCTGAAGGGTAGGTAATAATGTAGGAACTGAGACTTAGACGCTATACTCCTTAAGATATATATCAAGTAATGCAGCTGAGAGGAGACTGTACTTGTACGGTCAAAGTTAAGTGTTGTTAGTGACCAGTGCAATGGTACCATTCATGTAACAAATTATTGAGAGGTTTCCCTATAGCTGCACTATAATTGATGACATATCTAAAATAATAATATAAACTACATGTCTTCTGCATCATCTGCTGGAACTAAACACAGTAGCAGGCAACTATATGGTTTGTTAAAGCAATGATGGATATTAAAGTGGGACCACCATGAGCAACAAGTGTAAGACCTGTTCAAGTTCTCATCAGCAGTCCAGTGGTCAGGCTGATACTTACTTTTCTCCCATCACAGGGCTTGGGATTATTGAGGATTATGTCAGGAAAGGAAGCTTTTAGCCAGGCAGTGGCGGTGCACACCTTTAATCCCAGCACTTGGGAGGCAGAGGCAGGCAGATTTCTGAGTTCGAGGCCAGCCTGGTCTACAGAGTGAGTTCTAGGACAGCCAGAGCTATACAGAGAAACCCTGTCTCAAAAACAAAACAAAACAAAACAAAACAAAACAAAAAAAAACAAAACAAAAAAAAAAAAAAAAAGGAAAGGAAGCTTTTGGGGAAAGATGACTCTTCACAGGAATATTAATCAGTGAGAAAAAGCTCATTAGGTGCAGACAAATGAAAGCGAGGGGACACCACACAGAGCAGGAAGTGATATATTAAAGAAACAAATGTATCACGTGGAGGAAAACCACAATAGATATTCAGTGAAGCTGGGGACTGAGTGAAAGGAAAAGCGTATGGAAGATTGGGGGTGGGGGGGGGGTTAGGGGTGGGGGGGTTGTTTTTTTTCTTTGTTAAATAAGTGAAAATGTTGATTTCCTGATCAATGGCTGTGGACCTTTGAGACTGAAGAAATATATAAACTTTTGAAGAGAGAAATAATGTGCACCAGGACTGTGTGCTGAGCAAACCAACGTGCACTTATACAATTTCTTATAAAACTCCCATGGCTTCCCTGAGTCTACAGAACTTAGACGAGGGAGTACTCCTGATTTAGAGAATGCTACAATACAATGCACTCAGAAATTGGGATACTTGGTGATTAAGTTTTTCTTGAGGAAAAAAAGTTGTTCCTTGTATTTGAGGTCCTTTGGTCATTTCTGCTTTTTTTTCCACCAATTTTGGAAGCTGTTTTGAAAACAGAAGTGACATATGGCAGAAGAGGGAAGAGAGATAAAGTCAGACAGAAACAGAACACCACATCTTGGGTTTCTTTCGAGTGTCTGCTGCTTGGCACATCTAATCTTAAATTCTCACAATGCATCTTCAAAATGCAGTCTTTTGTTAAAGGAAAGCAATTAGGAACATATCTAAAAAAACTGACATGTCTTCACTCATTTAAAGGGATTAAGAAAGGGATACCCAGATTTGAAGCCAGGATTGCTCTTTTTGTAAGCCCTATGTTTGTACACAACACTACTCAACATCTGTGGAGCAAGAATATGACTGGGTCTATGACATTTATTTCTACCTTTCTTTCCCATGTAATGTACTCAACAAGGGAAAACGGCAGAATCTCTTTCAGTAAATGCTTGAGTAATAAAACAGCTTTGCATCTTATTTGTGTCTTCTGTATTTGGAGTTTTATTTACTATATGCATTTTATGGAAATTCATAAAAGTCACTAAACTCAATATTCCAGAAATTCTTTGCAATTTAACATCGAGATAATTAGGCTAACAAAAAAGAAAATTAATTCAGTGTTGTTTTATGAAGGCGATTAACTCAGTACCATTTCTCTCCCCAAAGAGGAGATTTCAAACAGAAAGCAATGTGCATCTTCTCCATCCAAGGAGACAGATAAAGGAATAAAAGATATGTTATGAACTCTTAAAACTACCATGCCCTTTTAGCTAAGTATGGCAGTTTAATTAAAGTTATTTTAAGTAATAGTTAATTATGCTTAATTAAACTAATTATGGAATTAGCCATGGGAATTTGAATGAACCACAATGCAGACATGTTTGGCCTCTGCAGGTCAAGTATACTAGTTTTCATAGATCCCAAAATTCCTCTATATGTGTGAGAGACAATATAACATAAAGCCTGAAATTAAAACAATGAGTGACTAAGTAATAGATATAAGAATTGAGTATGTGCGCATGGGAGTGTATATTTGTGTGTGTGTGTTGTGTATGAATGACATAGAGAATACTCTGTTTTTCCTCCCCTCCCCCCCAAAGTACAGTGTATGAGACTATATTAAATTTGATTTATTTTAATGTAGGACTGCTTTGGGGGGAAGCAAATGAAGATTAAAGGTCTAACAGGCAATGCTGTTTATGTTTTCAAGGGCTAAATTGTCCTTTTTTGTCTATGCATTATTCATATTTACCAGATGCTTTAGGGATTCTGGCTGACTTTAGGAAAGATCTAGCTTGTTTTTACTTGGAGATATAATTTAAACTGAAACATCGAGGCCTGGCATTGTTACCTCTGTGGTCTTGATTTAATAAGAGCCACTGGGTATGAAGGCAAATGGATAGCCTTCCCTGTGTCTTGGTACTGCTTGCTAATAACATCCCTTAATCTTTTCTTGGCTTTACTGATGGCTGGAAATCTATCATTTTGTTTATTGGGAGAATTCCTAGTGAATTATAATGAGAAGTACAGTATCCCAGAATCTTTCAAGTGGTACTTCTTCAAATCAAGTTTCATTTCAGTATACACAAGTATTTACTATCTAAATCTCAAGAAGGCTTGTGACTGACCTAAGCTTCTCTTTAGGTATTTGGCCTCCTCAATTATCTCATTTGCATTTGTTTGTTTAGTGGGCAAATCTCTCTCTCTCTCTCCCTCTCCCTCTCTCTCTCTCTCTCTCTCTCTCTGTCTCTCTGTCTCTGTCTCTCTCTGTCTCTCTGTCTCTGTCTCTGTCTCTCTCTCTCATCTGTCATACATTTCTATTGAATGAAAGGCACACTAGAACGGGGGAATGGGATGGATGACTCAGAGATCAAGCCATATAGCAGGAAGACATAATCAGGAAACTTAGGTTTAAGGAAAACCTTAATAGAAGCGATGACATTCAGGTTGGTGAGATGGCTTAGTACATAAAATGCTTGTTTTGAAAGTATGAGGGCATGAGCTGAGATTTGAAAAACCCACATAAAGGCTAGACATAGTTGTACCTGTCTGATCCCAGTGCTCCTGTGGCTAGACATAGTCATACC
>JADRCH010000004.1:33381967-33425600 GCA_019843965.1 Rhynchomys soricoides | reverse complement strand
TACCTGTCTGATCCCAGTGCTCCTGTGGCTAGACATAGTCATACCTGTCTGATCCCAGTGCTCCTGGGGTAAGATGGGAAGCAGCAAAAGAATCCATGGAAAGTCACACACTAACTTTTCTGATATACAGGGAAAGTCAAACAAGAAGAGACCCTTACTCAGATGTGGAAGCTGAAGACTGGCACCTGAAGTTGTCATCTGATATGTGCATGTAGACTGTGGAACATGCACACGCATACAAACATATCTACTGCTGTTTAACCCTTATGATATCACGCAAATACTGCAACACAACACAACACACACACAAATAAGTTCTAACACTTTGTTAGAGGTGGTCACATCAGTAGTTTTCAGTAGTAGAATAGGCACAAAGGTCTCTTAGGAGAACATCTAACTTTCTCAAAGATTATCAAACAGCTCATGAATCTCCCTGAAACTAGGAGATATGTTTAAAGCATTGATATACTTGACAATGAGTATATTTTTAATTTTAAGTAGAAATGTGGTTGCCACTTAATAAAAAAGGTTTAGAGTGAGGCATGTTTATTATGAAAAGTCAGAAAACATCAGAGAAGGGAAAATTATTAACAAAGTATTTCCCACTGGCCAGAGTTAAATTCAACAAAGGTGCTGCAGAGGTCAAATGGGGCAATCTGCTGTATTGCTGGGTAAATATCTAAAAACAGAGATCCTTGGTGTGCTAGGTTGAAAGTAGAAAGTGTGTAAATCTGTTGGTAGTCGTCTTTCTCCCCATGTAGAGATAGACTTTATTATTATTTTTATTGAAAATAGATTTTTTTCATATAATATATTCTGATTATGGGTTTTCCTTCCTCTTTTCCTCCTAGGAATCTCCACCTCTCCTCCATTCAGGTTCATCCCGTCTTTCTGTTTCCCATTAGAAAACAGGCATCAAGAGATAATAATACAACAAAATTGATAAAGCAAAAAGAAACAAATCAGGATAGGACAAAACAATGACAGGAATAGAATTGAAGAAAAGGCTCAAGAAACAGATATAGATGCAGAGACCCACTTGTTCACACACTCAGGAATACTACTAAAACAAAGCCGAAATTTATAATGTATATGCAATGGACCTGTATTGCTAAATATAAATAAATAATAAAAAGAATATAAATATGTATATATATGTGTGTGTGTGTGTGTGTGTGTGTATTCTGTCTCTCTCACACACATACAACCACACACACACACACTGTACACACACACACACACACACACACACACACACACACACACTGACCGGACATTATGAGACAAGAAAATTAAAAAATCATGATGAGGTTATTTTATGATGGTCATCTCCTGCCAGACATACAGTCTACCTTTAAGAATAGTTTGTTTTCCCAGTGATACTTGCATGGAGAAAACTAACTTTTCATTTACAAGTGGTTATCAACTGGAGATAGCTCTGTGCTAGGGATAGGGACACATGTACACTTGTCCTATTAAGTCTAGGACCCCATCTGGTGCAGACCTTGCAAGCCCTGGGTTTCCTGCTTTAGTTTCTGTGAGTTCGTACATGCATTGGTCCTGCTGGGTTTAGATGAACTTGTTTCCTTGCTGTCCTTCATACCTCTACCTTTATAGTCTTTCTGCCTCCTCTGCTGCAGGGTTCTCTGAGCCCCGAGTGGAGGGGTTTGATGGAGGCGTCCCTCTTCTGGATGAGAGATTTGTGGTCTTCCACTTGCTGCATATTGGCTAGCTGTGGGTCTTTGTATTTGCTCCCATTTACTGTGAAGGGAAACGTCTCTGATGATGGATGAACAAGACATTAATGTCAACGTTATTAGGAATCATTGCATTGTTACATTCCTTTAGTAGAATAGTAGTATTTAGCTTTCTCCTTGGTCCCTGGGCTCTCTAGTCTCACGTTCTTGGCCACTCAAGTAGTGTTGGGTATGGGTTCCATCTCACAAAGTGTGTCTTAAGTCAATTCAGATATTAGTTGGTTACTTGCACAAGCCTTTGTGTCACCATCACACTATCTTGCAGGCAGAACACCATTGTAGACTAAAGGGTTTGTAGCTGGGTTGGTGTCTACATTTCTCCTTTTGTAGTGTGCATAGTAGCTTTCAGTTCCAAAAACTTCAGCCCAAAGATGTGCAAGCTCTAGGTCCTGCTCAACTTGTATTCAGTGAGTTGTGCAGATGTTGTCTTCAACAATGAGGCCATGCTGCCAGTTTATGGAGAGTAGCCATAATCTTGGCAACAGCCTGGGCAGTTTAAAGGTTCCCATTGGACTCCTTTGGTCAACAACCAAATTAGGTGAAGTCATTCCTGGTACTGGAAGCTTCATTTGATGAAAAGAGATGGCCAGTTGGGGATCTGTCTCTCCATTATTTAGTAATTTCATTACGATTGCCTTCACATACGTATACATTGTAGAAAATTTCTACTGTATTAGGTTTCCATACTACTCCTCAAATGGCCTTTAATTTTCTGTGGCTCTGAAATGAGAATTTTCAGTATTCTCATACTTGTCTCCCTCCTCCCCCCTCCATACTTGATCCTCCCAGTCCAGTCTCATTGTCCACCAATAACTATCTATTATATCTCCCTTCCTAATTTATTTGTTCCATTCTAGTCTTATACAGATTGCTTATCATTGACTTAACAGCTAATATTCACATAAAAGTAAATATACACAATATTTGTCTTCCTGGATCAGAGTTTTTGTCATTGTTTGAATAAGAGTGGCCTCCATAGACTCAGGTATTTTAATCCTAAATCACCAAGGATGGTAATTGGTAGGTAGGCTACCTACCAATGGTAGCCTTTGAGATTTAAAAAGCCCAAGCTAGGCCCAGTGATACCTTTCTTGTCCTGTGGACAAATATATAGCTTTCAGCTACTATACCATGCTCCCTGCCATAATTATAATGAACTAAACAGCAGAAATTATAAGCAAGCTCCCAATTAAATGATTTCATTCATAAGAGTTGCCTTGGTCACGGTGTCTATTCACAAGCAATAGAAGAGACTAAAATAGTTACCAGGTTTAGGAAGATTTTTTTTTCAACTTCCATCCATTTACCTGTGAATTTCATTTCTTTTCATTGGTTAATATTCCAGTATGTAAATGTACTACATTTAAAAAAAAATCCAGTCTTCTGTTGAGAGACATCTAGGCTGTTTCTACTTTTTGGCTATTATGAATAGAGAAGCAACAAAAATGGTTGAGCTCAAGGGTGCTATAGCTGGGCCTTGAGATAGATCAATTCCTATCTTCCTAATAACTGCCATACTATGCTCATAGTGGTTCTAGAAGATTAAACTCCCAGCTGCCAGCAGTAGATGGGTCTTCCCTTTTCTCCATAATGTCACCAGCATAAGCTGTTATTTTTTAAAAAAATTATTAATCTTAACCAATCTGTCAGGTCTAATATGAAATACTAAAGTAGTAGTTTTAGTTTAATTTTCCCAATAGCTAAGGATATTGAACATTTATTTAAATGTTTCTCAGCCATTTGAGTTTCCTATGTAGAGAATTCTCTGTTTAGATCCATACCCCATTTTTTAATTGGATTGTTTGGTTTTTTGATATCTAGTTTCTTGAGTTCTTAATATATTTTGGATATGAATCTTCTATTGAATGTGTAGTTGGTAAGAATCTTTTCCCATTTTGTAGTCTGATGCTTTGTCAGAAAGATGGTGTCTTTTGCCTTACAGAAACTTTACAGTTTTGTGAGGTACCATTTATTCATGGTTGAACTTAATGCCTGTGCTGTAGGTATTTGGTTCAGAAAGTTTTTCCCATGCCAATGAATTCTAGGCTATTCCCCACTTTCTTTCAGGGTCAGTGTATCTGTTTTTATGTTGAAATTCTTGATCCATTTGGAGGTGAGTTTTGTGCAGGGTGATAAGTATGGGTCTATTTGAATGCTTCTACATGAAGCCATCCAGTTTAACCAGTACTATATGTTGCAATGTTGTCTCATTTTTTTCTATTACATATTTCTGGCTCTATTAAATTTCAAGTGTCCATAGCTGCATGGACTTGTCTGGGTCTTGCATTTGATTCCTTTAATCAACATGTTTGGTTTTATTTTGTTGTTCCAATATCATGTTGTTTTTATTATTATAGCTCTGTAGTACAACTTGAAAATGGGAATGAGGATAGTGAAACCTCCAGTAGTTGTTTTATTATTCAGGATTATTTTAACGTTACTGTTTGCTCTCTGTCTCTCTGTCTCTGTCTGTCTCTGTCTCTGTCTCTCTGTTTGTCTGTCTCTCTCTGTGTCTCTCTCCCTTTCTCTCTCTCTCTCTGTCTCGTGTGTGTGTGTGTGTTTCTATGTGAAGGTGGCAATTCTTTCATGATCTGTGAAGAATTGTGTTGGAATTTTGATGAGGATTACATTTAATCTGTAGGTTGCTTTTTCTAATTGAGATCATTAATATTTAGAGTTGTTATTGAGCAGTATTTATGCTTGTTTTATTGGTTGTTGTGGTGTATTGTCAATTCTCTTGATTAACTTTTCTGGGATTATTTATTCATGTTCTCTTCTTGGATGGAGTTATCTTTCTTTTTTGACTTTTTCCTTCTTTCTTCTGTTGAGCTTGATTGATAGACATAAATTACTTAAACTTGTTTTTATTATGAAATGTTTTTATACTCTTCTGACTATGATTAATAATTTTGCTCATATGTCTTGGTAGCCTGTGTGATCTTTTGGCTCTTGTCTGCCCAGGCCTTTCTGGTTTTCAGAGCTCCACTGAAAAGTCAGGAGATTGTACAGGGCTTTTTTTTTTTTATTTTTTATTTTTTTTAAAATATGTGACTTGTATTTTTCCTTTGTTGCTTTTAATTTTCTTTCTTTGTATTGTATATTTAGATTATTATGTGTCCTGGGAAGTCTCTTTTCTAGTCCTGTTTATTTGGTGTTCTGTATACTTCTTATACCTTCCTAGGTCATGTTGCTTTAGATCAGGGACATTTTCTTCTATGTTGTTGGTAAAAATATTTTCTGCGCCTTTGACCTGGGGTTCTTCTTCTTCCACGATACCTATTATTAAAAAATTTGGTATTTTCATAGTGTCTCAGATTTTTCTTAATCATTTTGTACTTGGATTTATTTTATTCAACCCCTTTTAATTGAGTTATATTTTCTACCTTAGCTTCAAGTCCTGAAATTCTTTCTTGCATTTCTTTTAATCTATTGATGATGGAAGCTCCAGTTTTATTTCAGTTTGTATTTTCTCTGATGATTCTATTTCTTTGTCAAATTCTACTTTCTTGTCTTGAATTAGTTTCATTATTTCTTTCAACATTTTGTGTTTTCATGATCTTCATTAAGGCATGTATTCATTCCCTCTTCAAAGTCCTTAAACATATTCATAATATCTAGTTTGAAATTCTTGTGCTTCAGCTGAATTGCCTTTGTCAAGGTCAATAAGGTTGTCAGCTTTACAAGAAGCATATTGCCTTGGGTTGTCAAGCTTGTGTCTTTGCACCGGGATCTAGACATTTGCAATTATGATATTTGACATGTATCTTGGTGTAGATATATGTTCTTGACTTTGGTAGGTGTATGCTCCATCTTTTTTTTTTTTGTTGCTTTTGTCCACTCTGGGTAGTAGAAAAATGTTGCAACTGTGGGAACCCCGAGTGTCAGTCAGCTGCAGTGGGTCTGGGATATTTAGCAGAGAACAATTCTGCAGATCAATGGAGAATCACAAAAGTATGGACATACTTATTTTTTCAGTGTCTATATTTTTAAGGAATATATTAAATGTGTCTAAGGTCTTTAGAGAGATCTGTGAGTTTATTGGGAGGATAGTTCCCATAACCAGATGGTACTTAGAACAGGGTAGAGCTCAATAAATGCCTATAAATGTCATTAAAATGATTTTTTGATGTCAGCTACATATTTGGAATCTTTCTATATAATTCTAAATAAGTGATGAACTTTGAAAATTTTATCTACTTGTTGCGTAGACTATGAGCCAGGCAGTATGCTAACTGGGTTATATACATTGTCTTTCTCAGTACTCACTCTAACTATGAAAGAGATAACATACATAAGATGTTGAAAAGAAGAAGAATTAGGGCTAACGAAGTTAAATAGCTTTTCCAACTCAAAGCTAGATTTCCAATATTTCTGTCTGTTTTTTAACCTCATAATGTCATAACCCCAAGTAGTTAGAACCTCAAGTAATTTATTTTCTAAAAGTGGATAACTGTGGTTTAAATGGTTTTAAAATATAAATATGGGACTACTATGTTTTAATTTAAGAATTATAGGCAATATATCAATTTATCATGCAGATACTTTGCTACTTCTACATTTGTTTTAAGTGTATTTATATTCTTTATGATGTATATAACATCTCAAAAATGAAAAGAGACATTAATTATATAACGGTTATATGTTTTGTATGTTGCCAGGATTCCTAGCTTTTTGAAATCAGTTGCATTAGAGTCAATGGCCTGTCACAGGTACACTGATCTCAGGTTCACAGCATAAGGGAGCACATGTGCACACATGAATGGAGACAGAAAAATATGGTGTTATATAAGATGTCATACATTTAAGTCCATTTTTAATGCTTTTAAATATGATTATAAAGCATCAAGAAAGTGGCTACAATAATTACAACATATTAAAACATTTAGAAGATTTGAGATTAGGAGTTTTTCCTTATGCTCAGTATTTATGTGCCAAGCAAGGACACTTTTCTTGACAATATTCTTTCTTTCCTAATTGGTCAGCACAGCACAAACATATCATTAAGCACACAGGAATGTTACTAAAGTATGAAGTTGTGCAAAAGTGTACTGTTTAGATTTTGTCAATTTGACATCAACCCACACACATTTAATTTCAATTGAGGGATTGCCTCCATCAGATTGTCTTACAGGCCAGTCTGTGAGGGTGTTTTCTTGACTAATGATTGACGTGGAAGGGTGCACTATGGGCTGTTCAACCATTTGGCAGGTGATTCTGGGTTATATAAGAAAGTAAGCTGAGCAAGCCATAGATAGCAAACCAGTAAGCAGCATCCCTCCATGGTTTTTGCTTTAGTTCCCACCTGAGTTTATGCCATGACATCACTGTAAGCTGCCTTTTCTCCAAGTTTCTTTTGGTTATGGTGTTCATTACAGCAATAGAAACTTGAGCTGAGGGAGTTTGCAGCCCCATGGAAGGAGCAACAGTGTCAACTGGCCTGACTCCCCGATTCTCCCAGAGGCTGGATCACCAGCCAAAGAATACACATGGAGGGACCCATGGTTTTGACCACATATGTGGCAGAGGAGGGCCTTGTTAGCCATTAGGGGGAGGAGAGGTCCTTGTGCCTGAGGGTGTTAGATGCCAAGGAGGGAAGATGAGAGTGGGTAGGTGGGTGGGTAGGGGAATACCCTCATAGAGGCAAGGGGAGGGTGAGAGGGGATAGGTGGGTTCTAAAGGGGAGACCTTAAAAAATGGAAACATTTGAAATGTAAATAAAATATCAAAAAAGAAAAAAAAAGAAAAGAAAAAAGAAACTTGACTAGGACCACAAGGCACACCCATCGGGAGCATTCAAGGTAGTTGGTTTTGTTATGTGCCAGAATTACCTTGTTGTGGCTTTGTTCTTTTTATTTTTTTATTTTTACTTTTACAGATCCCCTCAGCAAAACCACCCTTATGGACTCTCTTCAGAAGTTCCATGGATGGAAGTGATTATGAAATTTTTTCCACTCTAAAACTTTTGTTACTGATAAAGACTTGTATTTTTTGCTTTCTGCAATGCAAAGGACTCTTTAATGTCAAAGTGATAAATGAATTGCATTATTCAGAATCTTCCCTTTAAGTTTAAAGGGTGCTGGTGCCAAAAGCCTATTCAGAACCTATAGGCTTCTCATCTGATGTAAGGTTAGAGTCATCCAAGCTGAGAGTAGAGACCAAAGGCATCTTGTGATGTCAGTGATCAATCTACCAAATCAGAGTGGCAGCTGAAATGGAAAATTGTCAGCTGCTGACCCAACACCAGGAGGTTCAGAATTATTTCACAGCAAGCTCAAGTGAATTATATTTTGTTGATGTGTGGCACTCTCTGTAAATGGAACTTGGTGACAAATGCTGAAAGGGAAGTACTCTATCAGTATTTGGTGAATTAGGGGGCAGGCTGGTATGTGCCTGTTTAGAAAACCCAGGATGGATGGAATAGAATAGAATAGAATAGAATAGAATATTATTACAAGTTCAAGCTAAGTAACAGTATTACCGAGTCATATGTTAGGGATCAAGAGCGTGATTATCAGTCTTCTTTAGGAAAATACTTAGTGTACAAAATTGTACTTATGTAGACAGAGTTTAAGAATGCCCACTTTGTGAGGATGCTTCGATCCCCCTTGGGGGGAGAAGAAAGCAACAATGAGGGGCAAAGGAAGGGAGCGACCTGGGTGGGATAGGGAGGGGAAAAGAGGAACAGGATCAGGTACGGGGTGGGGAAGGAAGAGGAGTGAAACCCTGAGGGCCAGCAGAAAGAATGGAAACAGGCAACCATGGGAGATCGGGAAGGGGGGCTCTCTAGAATATACCAGAGCCCTGGGGGTAAGAGACTCTCAGGACTCCAAGGAAGGGACCTGAGATGAAATGCCCAAGAGTGGGGGGAGGGAACTTGTAGAGTCCACTTCCAACAGAAAGACAGAGCATCAAGTGAAGGGATGGGGTTGCCATCCCATAGTCAAAAACTCTGACCCAAATGTTCCTGTCTGCAAGAACTGCAGAGACAAAATTGGAGAACAGTCTGAGGGAAAAGATGTCCAGTGACAGGCCCAAATTTGGATCCAGCTCAAGGGGATGCCCAGGCCCTTACACTGTTACTAATGCTGTGTTGTGCTTACAGACAGAAGCCTAGCATGGCTGCCCTCTGAGAGGCCCAACAAGCAGCTGACTGAGAAAAATGAAGATATTTACATCCAGCCAATGGACTGAGGTCAGGGACCCCTGTGGTTGCATTAGGGAAAGGTCTTAAGAAGTTGAGGAGGAGGGTAACCCCACAAGAAGACAGCAGTCTCAACTAACCTGGATCCCCAAGATCTCTCAGACACTGAGCCACCAACCAGGCAGCATACACTAGCTGGTACGAGGCCCGCAACACATATACAGCAGAGGACAGCAGGGTCTGGCATCAGTGAGAGAAGATGCACCTAACCTTGAAGAGACTTGAGACCCCAGGGTGTGGGGAGGCCTAGCAGAGTGGGGGGTTGCAGGGGTATGGGTCATCCTTTTTGAGACAGGGGGTAGGAGGAATGGGATGAGGAACTGTTGGAGGGCCGAACGGGAGAACGACTGGACTGTAAAACAAAACAAAACAAAACAAAAAATTTAATTTTAAAAAAATTGTCCATTTAAAAAATGTTGAAATGAATAATCATGAAGGTTGAACAAGTTAATATTAGCACAACCATGCACCAAGAACAATCAAGACAGAGGAAAATGAGTTACCTTATAACTTTCTACTACCCTTTGGTGTGGATTCATATGGAAATAAGATCTAAAGTGATTCATGTTAGTTTTCATGCTGAGATTTATGTTTAAATCAGACCTTCTTGGGATGTGGAAATGGTCAGTTATTAAGAGCCCTTACTGCTCTTGAAAAGGACCTATGTTCAATTCCTAGTGACTTACACCCACACCAGTTCTGGAGCCAGGGTGTCCATTGACCTCTTCTGGCCTCTGGAGTCACCTTGCTTATACATGCTCTGAATAAATACATTCAGGCAAAGTACTCATGGATACAAAATCAAATGAAAACATTTTTAAAATCAGCCCTTTTAAAATGTGTTAGCTAAGGAAAACCCCAGAATCCCCACCAGAATTTCTGGAACATAAAAAGGGGAGTTTAAATCCTCATGTATTAGGGATGATATAAAATACGCATTTTGGGGATTTTTGTATATTAATTTCTGTGTATTAGGAATTATAAGTTATAGTTTAGGTTATACGTTATAGTCTTTCTTCCTGTCTCCACCACCTCATTAACTTAATACAGATAAAAGACTCCATAATATATCCCCCTGGATACATTCTCTGTGCCATTGTCTGCCAAGAGAAGGTACCACACTTTGTCTCCCCAACTATTAAGAAAGATAAGTTGGTTGTAAGAAGGAAGAGCATGACCTTGAGAATATAGGGAGTAAAAAACCAGCACATGAACAAAACCTTTAATTGTCTCCTTTCTCTTTCCTCCCTTCAATTTCCTCAAAAATTCTTACTTTTATTCTTATTTTCTGCAGAGGATAAAGTATCCTTGTAATAGCTCAGAATTCCTTTGATGGGTTGATAGGATCCACTGTTGATGGTGCCCAGGGGTGTTACAGAAATTCTAGAAAAGCCAGCAATGAGCTCGATTGAAGGACAGGTGACAAACTGAAGCCCTATATGGAAATTAAGAGTCAGTTTTGCTGATGGCAATTGAAATTATTACAGTAATGGCTGAGCCATGGAATCAAGTGAGAAGGCCAAAGAACACCATGCAGTGACCAGCTCAGTGGTTGGGAATACTTGCTGCTCTTACAGAAAACCCAAGTTTAGTCCTTGGCATCAACAAGATATGGCTTATGACTATGTTATTCCAGTTCCAGGAAATTCCACACCCTCTTCTGATCTCTTTGGGTGCTAGGCATGCATATAGTGCACATATATACATGACAGAAAGACCCTTATTCATGTAAAAATAAATAAGTAAATAAATAAATATTAAAACAAACATCATGCCAAGAATAAACTGTGCAACAAAAGACTTACAGGATTAACTTTGACTGTCTGTATCTCACTGCTTTGACTATATTGCTTAGTTTAAATTAGGCCAAAAATTACACTTGTATGATGCATATAAAATAGGAAAATGTAACAGCCTACTTATGCTGTCAACTTCAATTCTGGTACAAGCTTCTTTATTAAAGGGGAGTAATGTCATGAACATAAACACATTTGTTCCTTTGACAGATGAGACAGATGGAAATTGCTATTGCTTGACTCTCTCCAATAAGCCATTCAGGTCCCTAACTAGTGTTATTTTGAAAGGTTCTGGAAACTATGAGATCTAGCTGAATTAATAAGCTTCTGGTGCAGTATTGTCTCTGCTGCCTTTCTGCCGGGCTTTCAGCTTCCTTACTGCAAGGAGGGGAAGGGTGAAGAACTTCCTCTTACACATTCTCTAATGGACAGGCTATTCTGTTCAAGGTCTAGTAGCTATGGACTGAAACCTCAGAAACAGTGAAAAAAAAAAAACCAAATAATTTCTCACCAGAAGTTATTTATATCAAGAATTTTGGTCACAGTGATGAATATGTAATGATATATGATGTGGTTTTAACTAAACCTACTAAGGCATAGTTTGGCTAACTTGTTTGATACTAGACTAGACTCTCATATCTATCTATACCTATATCTATACTTGTATCTATATCTAGTGCAGATATATAATATACACACATTGCATATAAAAATCTTCCTACTTCTCTTCATCAAACTAAATCAGCTTCTTCAATTTGTCTTCCATGAAGCTATTCTATCAGACCTCAGGGAGCTTATACAATCCTAAAACTTTGGTGGCAGAAGAAGCATCTATACTAGTGACTTAACAATTTCATCTCATGCAGAGAAGTAACCTTATTACCTTTGGGCCCATATCTGACTGGGATGACTTCATTCACATGTAAAATAATTTTTTATTCATGGTACATTTTGACCCAAAATGGAGGTAACTAAACTTTCATCTATCTCAAAGGAATAAAATAAACTTGTTCAAGAAGATGTCTATCAGTTTTATATTTTCCATCCCAAGAGCAAAGTCACAGATACAACATTAAGAAATTTTATGAAGAGCCAGGGTGTAACTCAGTTGGTACTGTGCTTACAAAGCCTTTTCTTCCTCAAAGCACTTCTGTCCTCAGAATGTTTCAAACCTGGAATTGAGTTTCAAGCCTATGATTCTAGTACCTAGTAGGTGGGGGAAGGAGGATCAGAAACTCCAGGACATCTCTGACTACAGGATGAATTTGAGCTTAGACTGGACTATATAAGATCATATCTCAAAAAGGGGGGAAAAAGGAGAATTTTAAAACAGAACATCTACTTATTTATTTATTTTAGAATTTTGGACTAACATCAAATGAAGGAATAACCACTAAGGTTACTCTGAAAACATGTGAATTCAGAATTATGAAGAAAAAGGCAATGGAAAATCAGTCATGAGGCTAGCATGCAAGGGGAGTCAGAATAGAGCAAATGTGTCCATAACTTTTCTACACTGCTGAAAACAATAGTTCCCTTAACATTTTATTCCCATTGCCCAAGAGTGACTCGGATGACCTGAAAGACCCTCCTGTGTGGAAGCAGCTTGCTATGTGAACTTAATATTTTCTTGTAGCATGGACTCCTGGGGCAGCGTCTTCACTACCATGGATATAATCTTTGAAGTACTTCCTGGACATTTCAAGAAGGTTTAAGATACTCGGTGCTAGAGAAGTTCATTGGAATGTTGACAAACTGCAATTACCATCTGAGACTAGTATTTAATTTCTTCATGTGCAGTTTATCTATATTGATAGATTAATAACAAAGTGAGTCTTTCCCTCTGATCTTGGAAGTGTTCCTCCTACTTGAGTCACTGTGTGACATACTGCATATAGGTATTACAGCATGGTTATCAGCTTTAGAGGGAATTTGCCAGGGGTTGTTTTATATTAGGTATATATTCTTTTAGTGTTGACTTTTCTGAGTATGACCTGCAAGGAGGCTATATAGCCATTATTCAGGAGCTTATTAATTTAAGCCAATGTGTACTCTAAGACCTGTTAAATCATAAATTTGCTTGTTAACATTATCTTCAGGCATTTAGTAAGCATATTAAAGTTTGAAATAGTTCTGTAAAGAATTGGAAGTAACATAAGGGAATGGCAAAAGCCAATGTGTTAGTCTAGATAAACTGCCCTGTACTCATAAAGACTCCTTCACTTGAATGTACAGCTGCAACCTGATGTGTTTCTAGCAGAACCTAAATCCTGTTACAGGGAAGAATTCCTCCAACCCTGGATTCCCGAGTTCTGAATGCTGGCACTGCTTTTGCTGTTCTTATAATCACATCAATTTGTTGGGAGTCTACTCCAGCAAGATGACACCTGCAGCCCATTTCCTAACCCTTCAACTGTTGGCTAAAGTGCTGGTTTTGTTATATTTGAAAGAGACAGGCTATAAAGGAAATACCATGATTTCTAATGCTCAAAGAGAATTGGAGATAAGATGTAAACCAGTTTTTTCCTTAAATCCCCTCACATGGACTTTTATTTTGACTGCTAAGTGAACTATGTAAATAAGAAATGTAAAAATTTGAAGCCATAGAGACTGAAGCCTGGAGGTATCATCCTCTTTTTCTCTATGTGTTTTGTGTGCCCAGAGTCTTTATGCATTCATCAGTGCCATACTGCTTTAGACGCTACACCTACATTACAGTTCATGTCAATGGCCTTGTTCTAAGGTGTACAATGTCTCTAATCTGTCGAGCCTTCTCTGTAGTAGACACTGAGCAAAAGGGATGGAAGCAGAGTTGTTTCTTTCACCCAACTGATATTAGACATTAATTATAATTATTATAAACTCATATGGAGTATCACAATAATTTTTAACTCCCCACTGAATATCTGATAGCTTCTCAGTCCATATTCCCAGAGAAATGATTCAGAAGCTTAAGGCAGGACTTGTAAATATATTCTTTATAAAACTCTAGGTAATTGTGCCGCAAAGGTTATGTTTAGTGTTTAGTTCTGAAGCAAATATAGAAAAGGTTAAGATACTAGGATTTCAAGTATCTTCAGGTCTATGGAGCAGCTAAGCGAGTACATGGCATACCATACAATGATATTTTATGTCTGTGATAGAGGCAAGCACAGAAGAGGACTCTAGAATGATTGTTGCCAGAGAAAGGCAACAAATTATTTCATCATCGTCTCTTTCTGTGTTTGTGTGCTCTCAATAAATTTGGAGCATCGATGAAACTGATGTGAGTTTCCCACTGTGGTGTCACGTGCTAACCCTTTGACTCCTTGGTTTTTTCCACATCCATAGATATCCAAAATCATTTGCTATGCTTATGTCTACTCTCACAGTTGTCCAAGTTCATGTGGTCTGTGTCATAAGCCCTACTATTGAGAAATACTCTACTTGAAAGTCCTGTATTTTCTTCTCATGGAAAAATTTCATGTTAGTAGACTAAGAACGAAATGGGTCTTGGAAAGTGGCAGCCTGGGTCTGGGAGGCACATGTGTGTCTTTGTATGCTTGAGTATGTATATTCATGTATGATTGTTTTGAAGCCTGAGTATTGGGTGAGTAGAGGACCAAGGTCCTAACTGCTGCTGATAATTTACGGTGGCTATAAGCCTGAAATCATACTACAATGCAGAAAAATGTTGAACAAGAAGAGACAAAATAATTAAAAGAAATGAAGCTCCAACAAAGAGTTGATCATGCCTTAATGAGCAGTAAGAATTGATGAGGTGAAAATGCTAGCCTGCTCAGAAAGATGTGTCCCTGCTTTAAACATAATCAGAGGGATATAAAAGTCATTCTGCAGTTTAGTGATAATTAGCATACTAGTGCTTTCTTAAATTCTTGTTAAAGTGATATTTTCTTATATTTTTTGTTTTATTTTTATTTATTTATTTATTTATTTTTATTTTTTTATTTTTTTGGGTTTTTGAGACAGGGTTTCTCTGGGTAGCCCTGACTGTCCTTGAACTCACTCTGTAGACCAGGCTGGCCTCGAACTCAGAAATCCGCCTTCCTCTGCCTCCCAAGTGCTGGGATTAAACGCGTGCGCCACTACTGCCCAACAGGATAGACTCAAGAGAAGTTATTGCTCTACAGAAAACCACATTACTTTTGGATTTTTGTCTTTTAAAATTAAAATAGAATTATATCACTTTACCCCTCTCCCGTTCCTCTCTCCAGCTCCTCCCAGCTATCCTCCCTCAAGCTGCTATATCCTCCACTACTCACAAGTAGTATACATATATAACATCTGTGCATTTTTGTTGGTGGGGTATAGATGGATTCAATGCTGACTTCATTATTTGTCTGTAATTCTTTGTTTAGTTTTAGGACCCTGTGAAAATTGCCCCCTCTATATTAACATGTCTATTTGATATTACTCTTGTTCCTGTCTTATTTATGCAGACCTTTCTAGGAGCGACTGTTTGATGGAGTAGTTTTTGGTATTCTGCATCTTACAATCTTTCTTTCCCCTCTTCTGAGATATTCTGTGAGTCACAGATGCAGGAGTTCTAATGTAGATGTGTCTGTTGGGGCTGGGATTCCAGTGATTTTTTGATCTCTGTATTGTATCTTGTTATGGTTCTCTGTTGAGGTCTCCATTGGCTGTAAAGTGAGATTTCCTTAGTGAGGGATGGAAGCTACACTTACTTGAAAAACACACATTTGAATTTTCTTTCTCTTCCTCCTCCTCCTCTTCCTCCTCCTCTTCCTCCTCTTCCTCCTCCTCCTCCTTCTCTCTCTTCCCACTCTCTCTCAGATTGAGTCTCGCTATATAACATAGGCTGGTCTTTAACTTGTGACCTCACTGCTTTAGCATTGGGATAACAGGAATGTGCTACTACACCTGGCTACAAAACTGGTTCCTGATCATCAGTTCATTTCATCCTTTTCTGAGTAGCAAAGCTAGAACTTCCATATCTTTTACTTACAACTACACATTATCAATGAGCTACAACTAGCAGAAGGTTATTAATGCCATCCTTAAGTAAGAAGAGATATAGTAGTGGAGCCCTTGGTTCTTTTGAATGGATTATATGATATAAAACACAAGAACATTCCACTTTTAGCTTTATACTCATTTCGATGAACATACTCATTTATGCTTTGCATAAAAATTTAGGAAGTGAAGACCAAGAGGGCTAGAATGATTCTTCTGTGAACTCTGTTTCCTACACAAAACTGCTTGCTATTGGTGGATGGATGTCCAATATGTTGAAGCTGATGATCTCTTGGGATCATTTTATCCTTATCAATCACAGATGGTTACTGGATTTCTAGACTTTAAGCTTTGCTGATAAAAGTACCCAGCAGGCACTTACATATACTCCAGGATACTTGGGAATATCTTTATCTCTGGTATGAGATTAATGTGTTGCCTGTCTTGAGATTTCTGTTGTGACAATGGTCATGATTTTGTTCCATGGTTATGCTGCTACAATAGATGAAATATACAACACACATTTTATGAGTTATTAATCTCACTTTATCCAAAACATCTCTTTGAATTCTTCCACATATGGAATCATAGAACTCGACAAGGACATTGCTAGGTCTCTAGATGTGTTGTGTTAGCTCTTAGGAAGGTCAGCCACCATTTGATCATGAGAATGACTGATAGTGCTGTTTCAAAACCCTGGGGAGAGTACTGCTTGACCTTCTGATTTGTTTGTCAAGCTTGTCTAAGATGACATGCAATTCTGTTTGCTTTTATGTGAAAGCACACAACACAGCTGGAATTCAGAAGAGCTCAAGTGAAATGCTTCTCGATTTGTTTTTCTTCCTTGCACTTTGAAATGGACAAAGCCATTTCTTTGTAGTATTGTCAGGATTTGAGAGCCCAAAAATGTAACAGAAAGGTGGTAGTGGAAAATGCTCATGCATTAAACCATCTATTGAGCAGAATTCAAGTCTTCTGTACAACTTGTAGGAAATATGACAGTCCTGAATTTCTTTCTTTCAGAATCAGGATTTATCTTCAAAGAAAAAACTTAATTCCAAATCCATCACAAGATATGGGATTATACAAATCTAGGTTACATGAAGATAATTCCGGAGGTATAGGAAAAAATAAAACAAATCAATCATATTTAAACAACACACAAAAGTTTTCTGTACATCAATGAATACTGGTTAATTTGTATCAGTGCTAACCTCAGGAGATCAAAGCATCAATGGTGTATAGTGTGAGAAACAGAACTTGGCAGGATTACTGCAAACCACTTCCTCACCATTTCCTGTGATCTATACAATTAACCAAATGACATGTTGTTTGATTGCCTGCATGCTAGCCTGGAACACTGTATCTCACAGTTTGTTAACACAAATTGTTAAATGTTTCAACTCCCAGGCATAGTTTTGTTTGAAACAAACAACCTCAGGATGGTAGTAAATTAAGCAAGCTATGGATTTTAAACTGTTTTCTAATTTAAAATATCTAAGAATATATAACATGCCTTAATTTGCCTAAGAAACTTGTTAATAAAATTTTTAAAATGCTTTGATGTATTCTATGGCAAATACTCTTTTTATTGTAAAAATATTTATTTGAATAAAATCAAGTATATGGAAGTAGTTTTTATTGTACACATATCCATTTCATTCAATGAAAAAGAAATGCTAAATATCTCAAAATGTTAAATATCTCACTGTGTAAATGGTTTGTAAATTTACAAACCATGAATTTTATAAAGTACAAACATAAAACAAAAGGTTGATGCTTGTGCTATCTAATTATAGAGAAATTCTTCAGGAGAAATTTAAAAAGCAAAGTTTTATTCTATCATGCTTGATTCCTATTTCTATCTTTTGGCAAAAATAAAGTATTTTTTAAACATTTTATTGATCTTTTGTGAGTTTCACATCATGAACACCAGTCCCATTCATCTCCCCATTCCCACATATCCACCCTTTACCCTTGCAACCTCCTCTCCAAAATAAAATAAACAAAACCACCACCACCACCACCACTACCACCAAAAAGCATAGAAAACATTTCATCACGGAAGGGGTCCTCTGTCCACACATCTTCACTTGTAAACATTCGTTGTAGTGAGATGTTAGTCTGGTTCAAGATATCTGACTTCTGTGATACCATTCACATTGAATCCTCTTCAGAACTCCTCCTGGTTATCCTGTCGTTACCCTATGTCATGGAAATCCTGCAGCTTTGGATCAGCAGGACTGTCCCATTCACTGGTCACAACCATTGGAAGATGATGTAGATTTTGGGGTAGGCAAACCAGAGCCCTGGGTCTGGACCTGGGTTGGTAGCTGAACTGGTAAGCACACTGGCTCTCCCTTACGCACCCACCGGTTTTCCCTCATCCTCACCACCAGGGCAAGCTCTCCAGCACTGTTCTAGTTAGGCAACCCCATGCTGCCATTGGCATGAAGCAGAGTCAGATCTCCTGCTTTCATGCCCTTAGGGCCAGCTAACCCACACCCATGCCTCCAGAGCCAGATCCATTTTTCTGCCTGGGTGAGGCACAGGCTCTGCTCCTGAATGCTGCTGCTGCTGCTGAATGATGGAGCCAGCTCTCCAGAGTCCTTCAGCCAGTGAGAGACAAGGCCAGTTATGCACAGTCCCTGGATATCCACATGGTTCCTAGCAACTGTCCTGACCAGGGACATTCCCATGTTTTCTAGCGGTAATATGAGCCATGGACATCAACACAGACCCATGCTACTACGTAGCCACAAACTCAGACATGACCCTCAGTGGCAGCTCAGGCTAGGGCTTCACCATGGCCCCAGATGGCCAGGCTGGCCACTCACAACTGGCTACTGCTTTCTACCCCGAGTCTCCAGTTCCATCTCTCTTCATAATGCTCAAGCTGCTCCACTTCTCATTCTCTCCCATCTGACCACCACATACTCACACATGGTGGTGACTCCCACTGCAGGCCAGCCACTCAGCTGGTCACCCCTGGGTGACATCCTCTGTCTGTGCTGTATGGTATGATAGCAAGCAGGTATCTACGGCCAGCTTGTGTTGTACACTGGAGGGTAGGTCTGTGGATAGCTGGTCTCTGTCTTCTTCCTCCTGCTCTGTGCTGCTTGGGTGTTATTTGATTTTTATGAGTCCTAGACAAAAAACAGTGTTGGCCACTAAGCTAGGAATCAATCTAAGACTGGCATCTTCTCTGCCCCTGACTGATATAAAAACAACTGCACCACTATCAAGGTATTTCTTGCCCATTGCAAGGGGTGGGGGCAGGCAAATACTCTTTAGCACTGATTCTAACTATTCATTGCCTAGTACTAAAGAGCAACTTTAAAGGTGCTTTAAAGGAGCAGTTTAGGTGTCTGAAACAAAAAACTCATAAACTTTATTCTAGAAAAAGGATATGTCATAATTACTTTTATTATGATATATTCCCCCACAAAAAGAACTTGAGAAAGGAAGAGATTTCCATTCACTCTATAAGGGTATAGTACATCATAGCAGGGAAGTTTTGTTGGCAGGTGCTTGAGGTAGCTTGTCATACCAAATATACAGTTAGGAGCATGATGCATGTTAGTAAGTAGCTCACTTTCTCTCTTTTTCCCTCAATTCAGTCCAGGACCTTAGCTCATGGAGAGGTACTGCACAGTTAAAGTGAGCCTTCTGACCTCAGCCTAAATGTAGATAATCTTTCACTAGGACAGAGAGACTGATCTAATTCAGAACGTTTCTTACAGCTATGTCCAGAGGCTGACCTAAACTAAAGAATTCTTCACAGGTATGCCATGAGGCTTTTTTCTTAGATGATTATAGATCCTGTCACCTTCACAATTAACATTAACCAACACAGAGTGGAATAAACAATTGTTAAGTTTTATTGTATAGTATGAATGGACATATTAATCATGGTAGGCTATTTACTTTAGTCCTTTCTTTTGATCACAAAGTTTTGGCATCTGCAAAATGGGAGTAAAAGGCAGACACAACCGAAGAAGAGCTGTGAACATAAAGAATGATAATGGAGTTATATTTTGGATTGCCTGTTCAGTGAAACAATGTGTTCATCACAGTGAAGGCTGGTAGTAGCTGTCCATAAATTCTCAATGGTCAGAGAACAACTAATTTCTATTTATTCTGCTTTAATGTCAAAAGTAACAGTGCTTTCTGTAGTGTTAACTCTGTGTCACATACCATATAAGTGCTTCATAAAATTAGTCTCCCATCTGGAAATTCAAACATCTACATCTGCATTATGCTCTTAATTTCAATAAGGAGAAAAGTGAACAGTTGGATGAATAGGCTCATTACTAATAGGTCATAGAACATTGTTACCTCTTGTTCACCTCATTCTACAGTCCATGCAACCCATCTTACCTAGGTCTAGGACTCAGTAAAATGTATAAGAATGTAATCAGTAAAATATACTCTCTGAGCCCATCTTGTTTGACTTATTTTTGTGCATGATTAAAAAAATACATTTTCCAATTTAAAATTCAATGTCATGTATTGTTAGTTTTTTCTTTACAATAGATACTTCACCCATTTTAAAAGTGACAAAGGATACAAGTGGTGAGGCAAATGTTGCTACTCATCTAGTTATTCTTAGTAAGTTCAACAGTTTTTACTATTCTTGTATTTCTGAATATAAGAAAAAAATCCAAGACTAGATTAATAGGTCTGAAATATACTGATTATTTATCCTGTGAATATGCATGTACACTATACGCAGTAACAGAAAAGGAGCCTTCAGCACAGTCTATATATATATATACAGTTTTCAGCTTTCAGTGCTTTAATTACAATGAGTGTAGTTGGCAAGGTGGAGCTTCAACACACATCAGAAATCATTTGCATTATCTTTTCATGACATTTAAGCTATCATAATGTGTAAAGAGTACATGTTAGAAGCAGCGAAACATGTTTTAGTTATATAATTTGGACACAATGGTGATGTTTCTCTCCTCTCTCTCTTTTTTTCTAGAGTGCTTAAATTACTTCCCTTTGACTCAGTTTCCAAAATGCTACATTGTATGGGGTTTTCAAAACAGTCTCAAAAACCAAACCAAATCGAACCAAACCAAGTCAAACCAAACCGAACCAAAATCAAACCAAAAAATCCTTGCGATTTTTGTGCAATACTTACCGGTGCAAGGTTTTTCCTTATGCTGGCAGTAGGCTGGACTGAATACAAGGAAGACAACTTTGGTAGAATGTTAAAGAGAAATGGTCAGAAACAATTGGCACTCCCTGACAAACATTTGCGTCTGTTGTCCTCTTTCCTTTTCATAACTGTATCCCCATAATGTGGAGATTTATTGAATATTTTCTGTTGCCTTGAATATACAGCATTTCTGCAAATTGACACAGAGGTGGGCAAACAGGATATCAGAAGACCTACTCAAAAAACCCACAAGTCTATCTCAGAATGCTGATACAAAAAACTTTATCATTAAGTTTTTTTTTATTCTTTCTAAAAATGTGCCAGGTTCTGAAGTGTTTTAGGTCTCTTTGGTACCCCAGAACAAGCAATTACTCTATCCTTAAGAAGTCTCTGACTTTAGCTACTTGATATCTTATCTGCTTGAGAAGTTCCAGAAAACACACAGATATTATTCAAACTACATGACTCTTTGTACCTTCTCTCCTATGCTAATGTTGTTGTTAATTTGAATGACCACTGAGTAGTTTCTCAGAAGATTAAATTAATGGGTAACCCATTTACTCCCTTAGAATTGTACATTCTGTGGGTTTCTGTCATGCTCAGTCAGAATCACATGCTTTCCTGGTTATGTCTGGATATCCAGCAGCAACATGAAGATCTACACATAGAAATGGTATAGCAGGATAATCCAGGTTCTCTGCCATGTTGTAGCCAGGGCGTTTTATATCATATGAACCTATCACTGCAAGGTGTTCCCTTTGCACTGAACTGTCACATTTCCCCAATGTTGTTCACCACCCTCAACCTTGGCAGAACACTTGAAATCCCTTCCAGTTTCTTTTTCTGTACATGGCAGAATAGAGTTGACAATAATATACTATCTCAAAGAATCAGGACACTCAATTCATGTTCTCATTCTCGTTTCTTTTCTCTCCATATTACTTTCTGGTAATAAGCTGAATATGAAAAAATATAGAAACCTAAGGGTAATGATTAAATCCCGTTAAACCTCTACTCATGGAAAGAAGGAAATTGCATGTTAGATCTGTCTTTTAGTTCTATAATTAAATCTTTTTGTGAATTATTATAACAAAGTACTTATAAGAATTATTCTCTCTTTTCACCCTTAAGAACACTTTACAATTAAACCTACTGGATTTTTACAAAGACTTCCCAATAAGGGACATAATTTATTCTTTCCTATTCATGATATGTTTCAACATCATTCTTGAAACTAAATAATTGCATTTTCAGGTAGTCAAACATTTTCAAAAGGATCCATGTATACCAAAGTAGATAATTCTGATTTCTGACAAGTACAGAAAATATAATGGAAGAATATTTTGTTTG
This sequence comes from Rhynchomys soricoides, assembly GCA_019843965.1. Lineage (NCBI taxonomy): Eukaryota > Metazoa > Chordata > Mammalia > Rodentia > Muridae > Rhynchomys > Rhynchomys soricoides. The sequence continues at coordinate 33,403,355 of JADRCH010000004.1, read as the reverse complement.
ATGAATAAGTTTGTAGATATGAGTGTGTGTGTGTGTGTGTGTGTGTGTGTGTGTGTGTGCATGCGCACACACACACGTTCTGAAGACCAAACCAGAGCTGGTCTTGTTAGGAAATGTTCCAATGCTTTTGATCTAAATCTCCAAACTGGGATTTTTTTTGAAGTGAGAATAAAATCAAAAGCTGTAGCTTCTGGAGTTAGCATTTTAATCTAACACTATGACATATTCGGACTGTTATATCACTAGTCTTAGAGACCTCATGAGTTCCCTGTAGATATCATTTGGCAAGAATGAAAGATCCAGTTTCATCATGGCTAATTTGACACTTTAAACTCAGGTTTAAAAAAAAAATAGCACCTGCTTCTGGGCTGATGGTTTCTTTAAAGTCTGCATTTTTCTTTCTATATTTTATAATGATATTTATATCATAGAAAAGATGATTTTATATGAATGTCACACAGTTTTGAGAATGTAAAATTTCAATTTGATGCATATTTGTTTGCATAGCTGTAGATAAAATAGACAGTTTTACATCAATACAGATACAGAGGGATCCTCAGCTCAGCAGGTTTTTGGAGACTCTGAGAGTTTAGAGGGGCCTAGATCCACTATGTGTTGAGTTTTCTTTAAGGCGTTTGCAGCAAATGGGTTTCTATTCAGTTTAATAGAGCTTTGGCAAGTGATAAACCAAGTTGGGCAGTGAAGATTGGTGGTGAGTATATGGTGAATAATCATCCAGAGCATCTTATCAGTACGGAAAATGAAGTTTCTGCTACTATTCTTTTTGTTTGCATGAACTACACTGAAAGTATAGGTGGATTGAAAACGAAAGAAAACCAAAGAGGATTGGAGAGAGAGAGAGAGAGAGAGACAGAGACAGAGACAGAGACAGAGAGACAGACAGGCTTTTTGTGAGAGGTTTTGTTCACATAGAAGCTGAAGATAAAATAAAAACCTAATAGATGGGGAGACCTCTTCCTGGGCCATCAGAGCTCCATAGTCAAATAGCACCAGGAGAAAGCAAGCTGCCCACTTGTGTGGAAAAGCCAGCAGAAGGAGGACTCCAGACACAGGAACCGAGGAACAGCCGGGAGGTAAGAGCCTGCCAGTTTCTACCTGTGGCAGGAGACCTCTGTCTGGGCCACCAGGGCTCCATAACCAAACAGCACCAGGAGAAAGCAAACCGCCCACTTGTGTGGAAAAGACAGCAGAAGGAGGAATCCAGAGTCAGGGACTGAGGAATAGACAGGAGACAGAACTGGTCTCCAAGGAATTTTGACACCTGGGCTTGAAGGAAAGACAAGCCACAGTTGGAGAGAGAAAGACCAGCTAACACCAGAGATAACCAGATGGCAAAAGGCAAGGACAAGAACACAAGGAACAGAAACCAAGACTACTTGGCTTCATCAGAACCCAGCTCTCCCACCACAGCCAGCCCTGGATACCCCAACACACCAGAAAAGAAAGACTCAGACTTAAAATCACTTATCAAGAGAATGATAGAAGCTTTTAAGAAGGAAATAAATAACTCCCTTAAAGAAATACAAGAGAACACAGGTAAACAACTGGAAACCCTTAAAGAGGACACACAAAAATTCCTTAAAGAATTATAGGAAAACACAATCAAATGGGCAGAATTACAGGAAAACAAAATCAAACAAATGAACAAAACCATTCAGGAATTAAAAACAGAAATAGAAACAATAAAGAAATCACAAAGGGAGAGAATCCTGGAGTTAGAGGACATAGGAATGAAATCAAGAGTCATAGATGCAAGCATCACCAACAGAATACAAGAGATGGAAGACAGAATCTCAGGTGTGGAAGATACCATAGAAAATATGGACACAACAGTCAAAGAAAACACAAAATGCAAAAAGCTCCTAACCCAAAACATCCAGGATATCCAGGATGCAATGAGAAGACAGAACCTGAAGGTAATAGGTATAGAAGAGAGTGAAGATTCCCAACTTAAAGGACCAGTAAATATCTTCAACAAAATTATAGAAGAAAACTTCCCTAACCTAAAGAAAGAGATGAACATAAATATACAAGAAGCCTACAGAACGCCAAATAGACTGAACCAGAAAAGAAATTCCTCCCGTCACATTATAGTCAAAACACCAAATACACAAAATAAGGAAAGAATATTAAAAGCAGAAAGGGAAAAAGGGCAAGTAACATATAAAGGCAGACCTATCAGAATTACACCAGACTTTTCACCAGAGACTATGAAAGCTAGAAGATCCTGGGCAGATCTCATACAGACTCTAAGAGAACACAAATGCCAGCCCAGGCTGCTATACCCAACAAAACTCTCAATAATCATAGATGGTGAAACCAAAATATTCTATGACAAATCCAAATTTGCACAGTATGTTTCCACAAATCCAGCCCTACAAAGGATAATAGGTGGCAAATACCAACACAAGGAGGGAATCTATACCCTAGAAAAAGCAAGAAAGTAATCTGCCAACAAACACAAAAGAAGATAGCCACACAAACGTAATTCCACCTCTAACAACAAAAATAACAGGAAATAACAATCACTTTTCCTTAGTATCTCTTAAAATAAATTGACTCAATTCCCCATTAAAAAGAGATAGACTAACAGACTGGATACATAAACAAGACTCAGCAATTTGATGTTTACAGGAAATGCACCTCAGTGACAAAGGCAGACATTACCTCAGAGTAAAAGGTTGGAAAACAATTTTCCAAGCAAATGGTCCCAAGAAACAAGCTGGAGTAGCCATTCTAATATTGAATAAAATTAACTTTCAACCAAAAGTTATCAAAAAAGATAAGGAGGGACACTTCATACTGGTCAAAGGAAAAATCTAACAAGATGAACTCTCAGTTCTGAACATCTATGCTCTAAATGCAAGGGCACTCACATTCATAAAAGAAACTTTAATAAAGCTCAAAGAACACATCTCACCCCTCACACAATAATAGTGGGAGACTTCAACATCCTACTCTCAGCACTGGACAGATCATGGAGACAGAAATGTAGTAGAGACACAGTGAAATTAACAGAAGTTATGAACCAAATGGAATATATATATATCAGCATTTCATGGTACCTTATCCAAAATTGAACATATAATTGGTCACAAAGCAGATACAAAAAGTTTGAAATAATCCCATGCACTCATGCATCCTATCTGATAACTACAGACTATACATATAATATAGTAAAAATGGCCATCTTGCTGAAAGCAATCTACAAATTCATTGCAATCCTCATCAAAATACCAAATAAATTCCTTATGGAGTTAGAAAGAACAATTTGTAAACTCATTTGGAATAACAAAAAAACTCAGGCTAGCAAAAACTATTCTCAAAAACAAAAGAACTTCTAGGGGAATCACCATCCCTGACATCAAGCTATATTACAGAGCAATAGTAATAAAAACTTTATGGTATTGGTTCAGAGACAGGCAGGAAAATCAATGGAATAGAATAGAAGACCCAGAAATGAACCCACACACTTATGGTCACTTGACAAAAGTTTTTTTTTTTTTTTTTTGGTTTTTCGAGACAGGGTTTCTCTATATACCCCTGGCTGTCCTGGAACTCATGCTGTAGACTAGACTGGCCTCTAACTCATTTTCTTTCTTTCTTTTTTTTTTTTTTTTTTGATACTTTATTAACATTTCAAATGTTTCCACCTTTCTAGATCTCCCCTTTGGAACTCCTTGTCCCCTCCCCCTCCCCCTGCCTCTATGAGAGTATTCCTCCACCCACCCACTCCCATCTTTCCTCTTTGGCATTTCCCAATACTGTAGCATCAAACATCCTCAGGCACAAGGGCCTCTCCTTCCCCTGATGGGTAACAAGACCCTCCTCTGCCACATATGTAGCCAGCAGCATGGGTCCCTCCATGTGTATACTTTGGTTGGTGATCCAGTTTCCAGGATCATCAGGAAGCCAGGCCAGTTGATACTGTTACTCCCTCCATGGGGCTGCAAACTCCCTCAGCTCCTTCAGTCCCTTCTCCAACTCCTCCATCTGGGACCTTGGGCTGAGCCCAATGATTGCTGTGAAGTGAATCTTGGGTATTCTGAACTTTTGGGCTAATAAACACTTATCAGTGAGCACATACCATATTCATTCTTTTGTGACTGAGTTACCTCGCTCAGGATGATATTTTCAAGTTTCATCCATTTGCCTGCGAATTTCATGAAGTCATTGTTTTTAATAGCTGAGTGGTATTCCATTGTGTAAATGTACCACATTTTCTGTATCCATTCCTCTGTTGAAGGACATCTGGGTTGTTTCCAGCTTCTGGCTATTATAAATATGGCTTCTATGAACATAGGGGAGCATGTGGCCTTATTACATGTTGGAGCATCTTCTGGGTATATGCCCAGGAGTGAAATAGTTGGGTCCTCAGGTAGTATTATGTTTATTTTTCTGAGGGTCTGCCAAACTAATTTCAAGAGAGTTTGTATCAGCTTGCAATCCCACCAGCAATGGAGGAGTGTTCCTCTTTCTCTACAACTCATCGGCTATCACCTCAGTTTTTGATCTTAGCCAATCTGACTGGTGTGAGGTAGAATCTCAGAGGTGTTTTGATTTGCATTTCCCTGATGACTAAGGATGTTGAAGAGTTCTTTAGGTGCTTCTCAGCCCTATGAGTTTCCTCAGTTGAGGATTCTCTGTTTAGCCTTGTTCCTCATTTTTGATAGGGTTATTTGGATCTCTGGAGTCTAACTTGTTGAGTTCTTTGTATATATTGGATATTAGCCATCTATTGGATGTAGGATTGGTAAAGTTCTTTTCCCAATCTGTTTGTTGCCATTTTGTCCTATTGATAGTGTCCTTTGCCTTACAGAAGTTTTGTAATTTCATGAGGTCCCATTTGTCGATTCTTTATTTTAGACCATAAGCCATTGGTGTTCTGTTCAGGAACTTTTCCCCTGTGCCCATGTGTTTGAGGCTTTTCCCCACTTTCTCTTCTATTAGAATCAGTGTATATGGTTTTATGTGGAGGTCCTTGATCCACTTGGACTTGAGCTTTGTACAGGGAGATAGGAATGGATCAATTCATAATCTTCTTTATGTAGACCGCCAGTTGAACCAGCACAATTTGTTGAAAATGCTGTCTTTTTTTCCCACTGGATAGTTTTTGCTCCTTTGTCAAAGATCAAGTGACTGTAAGTGTGTGGGCTCATTTCTGGGTCTTCAATTCCATTCCATTGCTCTACCTGCCTGTCACTGTACCAATATCATGAAGTTTTTATCACTATTGCTCTGTAGTACAGCTTGAGGTCAGGGATGCTGATTCCCCCAGAAATCCTTTTATTGTTGAAAATGGTTTTTGCTATCCTGGGTTTTTTGTTATTCCATATGAATTTGAGAATTGCTCTTTCTAGTTTATGAAGAATTGAATTGAATTTTGATGGGGATTGCCTTGAATCTGTAGATTGCTTTCAGCAGGATGGCCATTTTTACTATATTAATCCTGCTAATCCATGAGCCTGGGAGATCTTTCCATCTTCTGGGGTCTCCTTCGATTTCTTTCTTCAGAGACTTGACGTTCTTGTCATACAGATCTTTTACTTGTTTGGTTAGAGTCACACCAAGATACTTTATATTGTTTGTGACATTTATGAAGGGCTTCATTTCCCTAATTTCTTTCTCAGCCTGTTTATCCTTTGAGTATAGGAAGGCTACTGATTTGTGTGAGTTAATTTTGTATCTGGCCACTTTGCTGAAGTTGTTTATCAGCTGTAGCACATCTCTGGTGGAGTTTTTTAAGGTCACTTAAGTATACCATCATATCTGAAAACTGTGATATTTTGATTTCTTCCTTTCCAATTTGTATCCCTTTGATCTCCTTTTGTTGTCTAATTTCTCTAGTTAGAACTTCTACTACTATATTGAATAGATAGGCAGAGAGAGGGCAGCCTTGTCTATTCCCTGATTTTAGTGGTATTGCTTCAATAAACAAAGATTCACGAAATTCTTAACCAAATGGATGGAACTTGAAAATATCAACCTGATTGAGGTAACCCAATTGAAAAAGAACACACATGGTATCCACTCACTGATAAATGGGTATTAGACCCAAAGTTCTGAATACCCAAGATACAATTCCGGGACCAAATGAATCTCAAGAAGAGGGAAGACCAAAGTGTGGGTGCTTCAGTTCTTCTTAGAAAAGGAAAGAAGATACTCATGCGAGCAAATATGGAGACAAAATGTAGAGTAGAGACTGAAGGAAAGGCCACCCAGAGTCTGTCCTGCCTAGGAATTCATCCTATACAGTCACCAAACCCGACCCTATTTTGGGTGCCAAGAAATGCTTGCTGAAAGGAACCTGATATAGCTGTCTCCTGAGAGGCCCTGCCAGAGCCTTATGAATACCAAAGAAGATGCTTGGATGCTCACAGCCAACCATTGGTCTGGGTTCAGGGCCTGCAATGGAGGGTTAGAGACAGGACTGAAGGAGTTGAAGAGGTTTGCAACCCCATAGGAAGAACAACAATACCAACCAACCAGACCCCCCAGTGCTCCCAGGCACTAAGCCAGCAACCAAGGAAAACAGTGGCTCCAGCTGCATCAGGCATCAATGGGAGAAGTCTTTGGTCCTATGAAGTCTCGATAGATGCCTCAGTGTAGGGGAATTGAGGGTGGGTAGGCAGGAATGGGTTGGTGGGTGAGGGAACACCCTCATAGAAGCTGGGCAAAGAAGGATAGAATAGGGGGTTTCTGGGAGGGGGATACCAGGTAAGTGGATAACATTTGAAATGTAAATAAAGAAAATATCAAAAAAAAAAAAAAAAAAAAAAAAAGAAAAGAAAAGAAAAACCTGTAGTGGGCCCAAGCATTGTACTGTTGTTTCACCTTGCATAGGTACACATAATAAAAACACACTGACCACATGCCTACATTTTGTCTGAAGATTTGTTTCTACTTGAAAACCTGCAAATAAAAACAGTTTTCACTTTCAGCTTTAGAAAACATCACTGACAAGTAGAATATTATTTTTCCTTAGTGGGAACTATTTCATTTTGGATTTACTTTTATTTATTTATGTTGCTCATTATTATCTAAGGAGTCTCAGTAAGAAAAGAGCCTGATACCCAACTCCTTGGCTTGCAATGCTTCTCTCCCCAAGATCTACTTTATGTTCTCTCTATGATGATTGCCTTTGCCATTCCCCACTGTTGTCTATTCTAGGAGAGTTAAACACGACTTTAGAGACTGGAAAAATGATTGTAACTATACCTTAGGGCGGTGACATTTAAAAAGAACCTCACATCGAAAGCCAGTGCAATTATCGTGTAGGCATATAGGAGAAGAGGCAGCCACCAGGTGAGTGTAATGTCTGCCTGAGCTATAAATCAGCAGAGTATGACAGGCCAGTTCCCATTATCAAGAACCTCATGGGGCATCACAGTTTTATCATACTGAAAATTTATTCTTTTCAGAACCCTGTTAAAATGATCTAGTCTTCAGGAATACAGATGACACATGGCACCTGGTTCCTCTGCAGGGCATAAGAAAATAGAAGAGACCTGCCATCTTAGAAGTGATGAAAAAGTACAGCATGGGTGTTAGCAGATCAGCATAGAGAAATCAGCTGCTTTCCTGTGCCCTGAGAATAACCCAAATATAAAATGGAATAGAAAAAATATTCCATTTAAAATTGCAACAAAATCTATGCTAAGTAATTTTTTTTTACAAAAAAAGTGCATGTGGTTGAAGAGAAATTAACCAATAACAAAGCAAACTGTAAATTAATGCACTCACACAATACATTTATATTCAGAATCACCCACAAACATCCATACTATTTTATTTCAATACATTTATGTAAAAGCATAAAAGCAGGCTAGAAGAACATGTACCAACCCCATCAAGCTCCAGAAGCTGATGTTGGAACTGGTATTGAAGTGATGATCAATGGATATTTTAGATTTATTTTTAGACTGAAATAATTACTCAGTTTTGTTCTTGCTCTTTATTTTTTAGCAAATAATTTATTTGCATATTTCAAATTCATTGCAACTTTTCATGTGTAGAAAGTAACAATACAAATAAAAAGGTCAGAACAGCAATTATTTTGTTTGTACTTTTTTTTTTTTTTTTTTTTGCATTTAAAAAAGTTCCAAATAGGAACTTTTGGAATAAACACAATGTGGTCAGAGAAATTTAGTCAGAGAGTATTAGAAACTGATGCCAGCAGAGGTCAAACAAATCACACAGGGTATGACAGGGTGGACAAGCAAGAAAAAAAAAAAACAACAAGAGTAAACAGCACCCAGACCCCTCAAGGCAGCATTTAAGTATGTTGCCATCCTCTGGGAAATGTATTTCAAAGTGGTTAGTAAGGAGTAGGATTTCTTTCTTTCAGCTACTTCCACACCATCCATCCCTTACAACTTCGAGATTTAACAAATGCCCTATCAAATTTCCTTCTCTCTACCTTGAATATTGCCCAACATGGTTCATGTGAATATAGTTGCCTTTGCAAGATGACTAATCAGTGGGAGAAACTTTCACTTCCATTTATTCATGAGCACCTAACAACAGACAGCTGCATCTTACAGACGATCTCCAGTGCTGTGTGCCTAATGGAGGGCACCATTGTTATCCAGGAAATAGTGAGACCATGACAGACCCTGTAAGCAAAAGCTGAGGGAACAAGAGAGGCACTGAAACACTATTTCACTTGAGAAGTAGCAATAAGAGAACATAACTGCAGCTGGGCAACCTTGAAAAGGACAATATGTTAAAGGGAGTTAGCAGTAATCCTTTTTTTATTGGACAGCTTTATGTAGGCATCAAAACGATTGGAATTTGGGGAAGGCAGAGATGAAGCTGAAATGCCCAGACTTGCAAGGCCTCTCATCTGGTTAGTCAAAATATTAATGGACCTGTTTATGGTTGTTCAGTTAAAATGGGTTTCATTTCTTTGATGTAGTGAGTCTCAAAATTCATCCTATCCATATCATTCCCTTCTGCTCAGCCTCGCTCTCTTTCTGGTACCAGCATGGATAGCTGTCTAGATGCATTGAGAACCCCGGAGACTCATCAAGAATGTTGTATAACTTGCAGTTGCCAGCTAGCTCGACTAGCTCGACTAGCTTGACTGGAGTGGAGACTGAATATATTCAAAGAGAGTTATTAGAGTGACCAGCTCTTTCACAAGAATCAAAAGCCTTAGATACCACATTTTCGTTTCTTCATTTAGGAAGAAAGTATGAGCATGCCAAGTAAATGTTACAGTAATTCCCACACCCCTTCTGTTCAGATGCATATTAAGCATGAAATGGATAAATCCTTTCTATAGAGCACAGGCAATGGAAAATCAATAGTCAGTTTGCTTTTACCTATGCTACACAAACGAAGCAGAGCCTCTTCACTTTTCGTTATGAGAGCTTTTCTTGTTTTTATCGGCGCATATTGTCTTTCTGCAGCTGTTCTTTTTGGACGGTAGTGAAGAAATACATTCCCAATGCATTCTAAAACACTGCCATTTCCCTCAATTTCTAATTTTATAACTAAGACTGGCTTCAGATGGATGGTCTGTAGTGGCTAACAGGGAGCCAGGGGCCAAAGTCCTTGAGTGGCCTAGGTAGGTGGTAAAAGCTGAAGCACCGACTATGTATTGATGCTGAAATTCCAAAGCAGCAAGTCAGGAATCTCCAAATTCAGAGGGTTTCCTCCCCAGTCAGTATTTGTGAACTCATGTATGGACTTGGTGCTAAGATGTTAAAGAAATAGATGCAAATCCCCAGAACATTGCTTTAAACATTCCATATGAATACAGTTTTCATAATAGCAATAAAAAGTAGAAGTCATCTGGAGAATAAAACCACCATATGTAAAAATTTAGCCACGAATAAAATAATAAGCAGAAGATATTTAAATAAATTATCTCAAAAAAAAAATCCAGTGATGGTTTGGTCTTTTGACTGTGCTATGTTGAGTAGATATCATTTGCTCACTGGATAATCATGTATACACACATCTATTCTCAGTTATCATTTCATAACCACTGTCTTGGTGAGCCCAAATGACAGGCAAGAAAGAAACGATGCTCTAGGACCTCTGGACATAATACTGTGGGCAGGGAACACTGATAGTATTAAGAGGAAACTAAGACTCAGAACCCAGGAAAATGGAGCAAGCTGTGAATTTGGGAAAAGGCAGACTGTTTCAGGAATAAAATGATGGAAGAGAGAGTCACATATGAGTCTAGAGCTGGACTCCAGTGGCAGGTTTTTGCAGGAAGGTGGAAGAACAGATGTGTACTCAGTACTGAGAAGACAAGACTCTAGGTTTACATTTCCTCTTCCTGCATGGCTCTCTAGAGGCAACTCACCTGGCCAGGTTCATGTCCAAGATAAAGGGAGCAGCACAGGTTCCTGTTAGTGCCAGAGCTCTACTACCCTGCCTCCCACTCGATGGCTTTGGGTACAGGATACGTGTCCATTTAAAAAACAGCTTCAGGGCTAATATCCACTTATCAGTGAGTACATACCGTGTTCATTCTTTTGTGACTGTGTTACCTCTCTCAGGATGATATTTTCAAGTTCCATCCATTTGCCTGCGAATTTCATGAAGTCATTGTTTTTATTAGCTGAGTAGTATTCCATTGTGTAATACTCACTGATAAGTGGATATTAGCCCAAATTTCGGAATACCCAAGATTCAATTCACAGACCATATGGAGCCTAGGAAGAAGGAAGACCAAAATGTGGATGCTTTAGTGCTTCATAGAAGGGTGAACAAAATACTCACAGGAGGAAATATGGAGACAAAGTGTAGAGCAGAGACTGAAGGAAAGGCCATCAGAGACTGCCCCACCTGGGGATACATCCCATATACAGCCATCAAACCTGGACATTATGTGGATGCTGGGAAGTGCTTGCTGATGAAAACATGATAAGCTGTCTCCAGAGAGGCTCAGGCAGAGCCTGACAAATACAGAGGCAGATGCTTGCAGCCAACCATTGGACTAAGCTTGGGGTCCCAGATGGAGGAGGTGGAAAAGGGTCTGAAGGAACTGAGGGGATTTACAGTCCCAGTGTCAACTGGCCAGACCCCCCAGAGCTCCTGGAGACTGGATCACCAACCAAAGAGAATACATGGAGAGACCCATGGTACTGGCCACATATGTGGCAGAGGAGGGTCTTGTTAGCAGTCAGGGGGAGCAGAGGCCCTTGGGCCTGAGGGTGTTAGATCCCCCAGTATAGGAGAATGCCAAGGAGGGAAGAAGAGAGTGGGTGGGTCGGTGGGGGAATACCCCCATAGAGGCAGGGGAGGGGGGAGGGAATAGGGAGGTTCCAAAGGGGAGATCTGGAAAGGGTGAAACATTTGAAATGTAAATAAAGTAAATATCAAAAAACAAAACAAAACAAAAAAACAGCTTCAGGAAGGGTAAGGCAAGCATAAATTACTAACTTTTAGAAAAATGTTAAAAAGTAGACAATGTTACTGATATTCAGACACTGGCAACTCTCAAGTCAGTACCAGCCCAGAGGGTTCTATTTGATATAAATATTTTGTGAATGTTTTGACACCTATAGTATAGTTTGCCATAGCTGACCTCCATCACCCTATAATGTCACTGAGCCGCACCATAGTCCACAAAGATGCAAACCACAAAAAAGGAGAGGTTATTCCAGAGTGATCTTTCTTCTGTTTTCATTTCAAAGAGTTGTGCAGCCCAGGAACTCAAATCATAAATACTATTATTGTTTTATATTATCCAACTTCTCTTATGTTAGACAATATTTATATAACTATTCATTCGTGTGTTTATCTGGTTTCTCTCCTTTTTAATAATAATATTGAAGTATATCTTTTTGCATCATATCTGCAGATGCTGGTACATTAAATATTTGTTCACAAAGGTAGAATTTTTATTGATGTTGAATTAAATAAAAACCACAATACAGAAGTTATTGAAAATGTGGATAATGTATCTGCTGCCAAGTAATAAGATTTTCTCTGTTATATACATGTGTTTGGTGAACATTAATATTATATAAATGGTAACTGATAATATGAATATATAAGCTTGCATGAAGGCTGTTGTAAAATCTAGAATTAGTGTAATTAAATAATAAATGTATCCAAGAACTAATTGATATTTGAATTTATGTAGCTATTCCAATCAAGTGAATTAATAGATGGCTTTCTATAATATTTGTTAAATCTGCCAATTGGACAGAAAAGGCTATTGATTAAAACAAAGCCTTATGATTTCAATAAGTACTAATTCAAGGATTAATGAAATGGATAACCAAAACTTATGTTAACAAGGCTTTATATTTTTATGGCAGGAGCTAGTAATGACTGTTTTTCCCTGTAATTGCATTCTAGCTTTAAAATTTTCATTTAGGTTATCTTTGCTTCAAACACTGATTTGGGTTTATTGTTGTTGTTGCTTCAATATTTATTGAATTCTTGATATAGGCAAAGCGTGAGTCTAGACACATTGTAGAGATCATGCTCAGATATGTTTCCTGTGCTCCAATGTAAATCTGTATATTTAAAACATATGTATAAACAATGTAAAAACAAAACCTTTCAAGGTGAAACAAGAGCTTTATCCTGGGCCACATAGTGAATCTGCTATTCGCATGTGTGAAAATATTTCTTGAAAGAAAAGATAGAAATCCTCCAAGTTCTTATGCTGTCTCACAGTGATATTTGTCCATTCTACTTTGGTCATAGTTCTATCTTGACATATACAATGTTTGGGTGAAAATTATAAGCTCATATAAAAGAGACTTCTACAACTCTTCTGCTTAATACTTGTACAAAGTGTTAGAGAAAAGAAGTCAGAAAATACAAATACAAATACAATTATTGTAATCTAAAAAAAAGGGGAAGGTGTGTCTTTTATAGTCATGTTTTGTGCACTCTTCAGATAGATATAAATGATTCTCTATATTCTCTCTGAAATCACATGTTTGCTTTCTTCACAGCTAGTGCCTGGGTTGCTTTCTTGCTTTTGTTTTAACTGGGTTAGTGGGATGATTCTAGTTTTCTATCAGGAGGTTGGACATAGTCCTGCTTGGACTAGGTTATGATCAACGCCTTCCCATTGGGCATTGTAATTCTAGAAAGTGACACTTCTCCGTGTGTGTGTGTGTGTGTGTGTGTGTGTGTGTGTGTGTGTGTAGCACAAGTTATTGCTCCTTGGCAATTGTGTAATTCCACACAACCAATATTCCTTTCCAAAAATATTTTATAAATTCAACTTTTATAGTTGGTAATATGATTGTCTCAATTTTAAGTACTATAGAATCAAAAGTTTGGTCCCTGATTAAGAACTCTTCATATGGTACTATGATAGCAAAACCTATACAATTTAATGTTTTCCCTGCTGAAAAAAACATATATATTGTAATTACATATAATAACAAATGTTGCTTTCTACAGACATATAAGTTGTAAGAAAAAGTATATCATATAGTGCTGCTTCAGAACATGGAACAAGTTCTGTACTAGGGAACTATCCTGACTTCGTCATTGTACCTTACAACCTGGTGCTGAAACTTTTCAATGATACATGAAAATAAGAGGAAATATTGAAACCTAGATCTTTACCTCTTTATGTTCTGACTGAAATATAGCTCTTCATCAGAAGCAAAGCTGATTAGAACAGTATAGAATAAAAATAATGCAAAGCAATAAATGCATTTAGTAAGCAAGTTCATGGTGGGGTTGACAAGTGTATCCACAATAATGCAGACCAAGTGCTCTCCCTGATGAGAGGTATTTGATTTAGTCACCCTGCAATTAGACAGCTGGGGAATTGTACAAATATTATTATTGTTCCCTGTGGTTGCTAGATAGGGCACTCATCAATCATGGTGAACAATGAGATCTAGAAAACTACTTTGGTTAATTCTATCTGTTGCCTTTCTTCACACAGCTTACGACCACTTAAATATGTTCCTTTGATTCACTACTGAAGTTGTAGAAAAAGCAACAAATGCCTTACTAACATTTGTAAGGCATCTCACCTTCCCTTCTGCTTGATAAGTGTAGTGAGTGTTTATATGATTTATATACACATGAAACTAATACATGTTTACAATATATTTATGTTTACTCTATGGGGTCCATTTGTAAGATATAATTTTAGATCTTAATGTCACTAAGCCACCATAACTTTCCAAGACCTTTTCTACATAGCCAGCTTATGCCGTGAGTCACTGAACCACATCTCTTCTTTCCGAAGTGGACAGTAGTTATGCACCATTCTTTTGTTGTTGTTGTTGTTTTCCTTTGTATTCTGGTGGTATCTTTTACAGTGTCCTCAGAGTTATCCAGATTGAAGATCTTGGACTTATTTTTTTTTTTCCCTATTCACATTGCCACTGTTTTTTAGAAGCGTTTTAATTTAGTGGCTTAGTGGCTATAGAAATTTGTTGTTTGTATAAATGTACCACATTTTCTGTATCCATTCCTCTGTTGAGAGACACCTAGGTTTTTTCTAGCTTCTGGCTATTATAAATAAGGATGCTATGAACATAGTGGAACACGTGTCCTTGTTATATGTTGGAGTTTCTTTTGGGTATATGCCCAGGAGTGGTACAGGTAGTGCCCAGGAGTCTTCAGGTAGAACTATTTCCAATTTTCTGAGGAACTGCCAGATTGATTTCCAGAGTGATTGTACCAGCTTGCATTCCCACAAGCAATGAAGGAGTGTTCTTCTTTCTCCACGTCCTCACCAGCATCTGTTGGCACCTGAATTTTTGATCTTAGCCATTCTGACTGGTGTGAGGTAGAATCTCAGAGGTGTTTTGATTTGCATTTCCCTGATGACTAAGGATGTTGAACATTTCTTTAAGTGTTTCTTGGCCATTTGAGATTCCTCAGTTGAGAAATCTTTTTTTAGCTCTGTTTCCCATTTTTTAATAGGGTTATTTGGTTCTCTGGAGTCTAACTTCTTGAGTTCTTTTTATATTTTGGATATTAGCCCTCTATCAGATATAAGCTTGGTAAAGATCTTTTCCCAATCTGTTGGTTGCCGTTTTGTCCTATTGACAGTGTCCTTTGCCTTACAGAAGCTTTGCAAATTTAGGAGGTCCCATTTGTCAATTGTTTATCTTAGAACATGAGCCATTGGTGTTCTGTTTAAAAAAATTTCCCCTATGTCCATGTGTTCGAGGATCTTTCCCACTTTCTCTTCTATTAGATTCAGTGTATCTGGTTTTATGTGGAGATCTTTGATCCACTTGGACTTGAGCTTTGTACAAGGAGATATGAATGGATCAATTTGTATTCATGCTAAACACCAGTTGAAACAGTACCATTTGTTGAAAATGCTGTGTTTATTCCACTGGATGATTTTGGTTACTACTCAGCTATTAAAAACAATGGCTTCATGAAATTCACAGGCAAATGGATAGAACTAGAAAATATCATCCTGAGTAAGGTAACCCAGTCACAAAAAAGGGCACATGGTATGTACTCACTGATGAGTGGATATTAGCTAAAAAGAGCTCAGAAGACCCAAAATACAACTTACAGATCACATGAAACCCAAGAAGAGGAAAGACCAAAGTGTGGATGCTTAAGTCCTACTCAGACAGGGGAAGAAACATTGCCACTGGTTGAGGCATGGGGCCACCCACCCATCTCAAAAATATCAATCCAGAATTGCTCCTGTCAAAAGGAAATGCAGAGACAAAGAATGGAACAGAGACTGAAAGAAAGGCCATTCAGAGACTGCCCCACCTAGGGATCCATCCTATATACAGTCACCAAACCCAGACACTATTGGTGATGCCAAGAAACACTTGCATAGTATAGCTGTCCCATGAGAAACTGTGCCAGAGCCTGACCAATACAGATGTAGATGTACACAGCCAAACATCAGACTAAGGGCAGAGACCCCAATGGAGGAGTTAGAGGAAGGACTGAAGGAGCTGAAGGGGTTTGCAACCGCATAGGAAGATCAACCAACCAGACTCAACCAACACCCCCCATCCCCTGCTGAAGCTCCCAGGATCTAAACCACCAACCAAAGAGTACACATGGAGGGGCCTATGGCTCCAGCTGCATATGTAGCAGAGGATAGCCTTATCTAGCATCATTGGGAAGGGAACCCTTTAGTCCTGTGGAGGCTGGATGACCCAACATAGGGGAATGCTAGTGCATTGAGGTAGGAATTGGTTAGTTGGTGGGAGAGCACACTCATAGAAGCAGGGGGAATGGGTAGGAGATAAGGGGTTTGCAAAGGGAAACTGGGAAGGGAGATAACATTTGAAATATAAATAAATAAAATAACCAATTAAAAAAATAAAAAAAATTTAAAAATTTTAAAAAAGTTTAAAAAATTAAACAATGCAAAATTTTGATTTTACTATTTTTAAAATTAGTAAAAAGTTGAAAATTTGTTTATTTACATATTTAGACATCTGGATATAGTCCAGTGATGTTAGAATCAAATAAACTCAAACACAACTCATAAAAAAACAAAAGGAATTTGTTGTTTGGCTTAGATATTTTTTATTGATATGTTGGTGGCTGAACATAGAAAAGTAGATGCTTTAAAATTGCTGTTACCTCAATTTTTTTAGTATATTTCTATGAAAGGTAGCCACTCCAATGTTGTCCATGATCTAGTAGTTGACTCAGGGTCCTTGTGTATATAAAAAATATTAATTGGGCTCAGTGGGTTAAAGAAATAAGTAAGTTGGATATAAAAATAGCAATGCTCTACTTGTGCTAGAACGAGGCCCCTGGCATATATGTAGGTGATATAGATGTTCATGTGGGTCCCCCAACAATCAGAGTGGGGGCTGTCCCTAAGCAGTTGTCTGTCTGTGGAATCTGTTCCCCTAATTGGACTGACTTGTCTGGCCACAGTGAGAAAGGATGTGCCTAGCCCTGCAGACTTGATATGCCAGGGTTGGGGGATACCCAGGAGGTACCCTGTCAGGGAGAAGGGGGATGGGGGGAGGGATTATGTGTGTGTATGGGGGGACCAGGAGTGGAGCAGCAATTGGGATGTAAAATGTAAATATATAAATAAATGAATATGTAAAATGTAAAAAATATATAAATTATAAAATGAATATATAAATAAATTAATGGAAAAATAAGGATGCTCATTTATGACTGAATGCTCCAAGTTCTCTTACTTTCTGCACATTGTCCAGTTGTGGCACTTTGTATTAATTCCCATTTTTTGCAGGAAGAAACTTTTCTTATGAGGGTTGAGTTATGCATAAAAATCCTCCCTTTAAAACTCAGGTATATAGGAAGAAGAGGAGATGGAAAGATTGTAAGAGTCAGAGGTGATGGATGACTCCAAGGAAACAGTATCTTTCAGATACAGCAGGGTTGATAGTCACATGAACTCACAAAGACTGAAGTAGCAAGCACAAGACTTGTGAAGGTTCAAACCAGAAAAATCTCAACACTGAGAAGAGGAAGTGGATATTAAAGTCTCACTTCTAACCAAGAAGTTAGTTACAATGGACAGTTTGCTATGAGTGAGAAAAATAGTATTTATTTTAATGGATTGTAACTGGGTATATCAATTATACTCCAGGGCAAGCCCTTTTCTCAGGAGTAATTGATGAAAAGACAACATTCTCTCTCTCTCTCTCTCTCTCTCTCTCTCTCTCTCTCTCTCTGTGTGTAGGGGTAAGGGGTAAGGGTAGGCTTTTGTTTCATTTTGGTATTTTTGTCTTATTGTTTCTTTTTATATGATGTTTAGCTTACTTCTGGTTTTTTTTTTTTAAGATTTTATTTATTTTATGTATATGAGTACATTGTAGCTGTCTTCAGACACACCAGAAGAGGGCATCGGATCCCATTACAGATGGTTGTGAGCCACCATGTGGTTGCTGGGAATTGAACTCAGGACCTTAGTAAGAAGAGTTAGTGCTCTTAACTGCTGAGCCATTTCTCCAGCCCCATTGCTTCTGTTTTTTGAAGAGAGAGTGACAGAGATAGACACACATACACAGATATAGAGCACATATAAAGCTGGGTGGGCAAGAGGTGGTTAGGATCTAAGAGAAGTTGGAGAAGAGAAAGCATGATCAAACATATTGGATGAAAAAATAACAAAGAAATAAGACCAGAGGGCATGAAGTTGCAAGGAGGTGTGTTGAGGTTCTGAGGAAGGTTGAAGGTGAGGGGATGGGGTTGATATGCATATATGTATGAAAATTTCCAAGAGTAAATTATATTTTATTTTAAAAGAATAAAATAGATTTATTTGACCTAAAAAAATCTATTGAACATTGCTTTAATTCAAGAGGAATTTGAGAAAACTGACTTTTCTTTTGGACATCTTACAAAGTAGAATTCAACTTTAGAATGTCTTAGAAAACTTTGGCAGAATAAGTACAGCAAAATGCCCTCCATTTTGTTCAAGGATAAGTCATGTGTCAAGTAAAATGTCTGAGCATATGACAACATCTTGTAGAGAAAATTTGACCTCCAGTATATTTCGTGCTGTGGTCATGGGAAAATGTTCTAGTTGGTATGATTTTTCTTATTTGTCAAGAATATGACAGCTCCAACTTGTAAAACCCACCAGTTAGACTTGTGGTTTGAATATATGATATTAGTTTGAATCATCTCATCAGCCTGAATATGAATTTTAGCAGGATAAAAATGTGGACTTTTAATCTACTCTAGATGATCTTATCCTGATGGTATCTGCTTTCTTTTTATTGAACTATGTTTGAGAATACCAATGGACTTATAGAGAGAAGGGATAGCATTAAAATATATTCTCTTTTGATAAAAATTTTCATTTATAAAACATCTTGATAAGTGGGGGGACCCACTGTTGTTAGAGTATTATATTCTTTAATTTTATAAATACTAGTGGGTTCAAAAATATATTTTCAAATAATTGAGTAAATTTACACTTAATGAAATCAGCTCAGTAATTCTAGTCAACTAAGCTAAGTAGACAATAAGAGGAATAGCATATAATTTATTCTGCTGAAATTAATACATGTCTTTTAAATACAGATTAGCTCATAAGCAACTGGTAAATTGAAGGAGGGCAAGGTCATCAAAACATGGGTGGTGTGCTGTTTCAGTGAGTTAATATTTTGCATTCAAACTTCTTTTCTTATCCAAGAAGAAAACTTCAGAAATTAGAAAGATTTTACGGAAATAGCTAATATTTTCTTTTCTGACAGAAAGTACCTTTCTGTAGAGTGGCTTTGAGTCATAAGATGCTCCACAGTATGATGTATACAAGGGTGTGGGGAGCTAAACACACAGAAGCAGCATCCGAAGTATAGTTCTTCCACAGTCAAACAACAGTAGAGTTTCTGTGTTTTGACTTTTTAATTTCCTTATAATTGGCCTCTCTTAGAACTGAATTCACTAATGATCTACATCCCAAAATAGATCTACTCAAATCAAAAGGCATATGATTGCAAAGGAAAGACTGAAGATGATTTTAAAGCAGAAAGCCATTGGATTTATGAGGCATGTGACTGGAGGTTTTTATCTTCTCTTTCTGTCTGTCTCTGTCTCTGTCTCTGTCTCTGTCTCTCTCTCTCTCTCTCTCTCTCTCTCTCTCTGTCTCCATCATATGGGCTTTTCCTCGTACTTAATAATCCTGTTGTGCCTCAAAGCTCATGAAGCTCTTCAGGAAGGTGAATGTGATGGTTCACTTTATGTCGTAAGCTGACTAGTCTAAGGAGTGCCTAAGAATCCAATAAAACGTTATCTATATGGGTCTTTAGGAATGAGTGTTTGAAGTGGTAAACTGAGTAAAACATGATTTTCCTTAGAAGGTAGAAGTGTTAGTTAAGGTTTCCATTGCTGCAATGAAACACCATGGCTAAAAGCAAGTTGGGAAGAAAAGCGTTTATTTGGATTACACTTCCCAGATCATAGTCTATCATTGGAAGAAGTCAAGATAGGAACTCAAGCAAGGCTGAAACCTGGAGACAGGAGCTGAGGCAGAGGTCATGGAGGGATCCTCCTTACTTGTCTGCTCCCTCATGGCTTGTTTAGCTTGCTTTCATATAGAATCTAGGACCACTAGGCTAGGGATAGCACCACCCACAAGGAGCTGGGCCCTCACCCATTGACCCTAATTGAGAAAAATACCTTACATCTGGATATCATGGAAGCATTTCTTCAACTGAAACTCACTCCTCTCAGAGGACTCTAGATTGTGTAAAGTTGGCACAAAACAAGTCAGTACGGTGGGAATCATCTATTCAATTGAGGACACACATAAAGCAAAAAGGCAGAAGAAGGAAAAAGTTGATTTTCTTTTCTGGAAAGGACATCTATTTTCTCAGGTCCTTTCCTGGGATATCAGCACTACTTATGCAT
Source organism: Rhynchomys soricoides (assembly GCA_019843965.1). Taxonomy (NCBI): domain Eukaryota; kingdom Metazoa; phylum Chordata; class Mammalia; order Rodentia; family Muridae; genus Rhynchomys; species Rhynchomys soricoides. Next base: position 33,383,042 of record JADRCH010000004.1, on the reverse strand, counting down.
TTAGACTGGATTTGAATTTCATCTTCTAAATCTTGATGGGACTTTCAGTCTTTATAACAGGAGATAATTCTCAATTCTCTCTTTCACACACACACACACACACACACACACACACACACACACACACTTGGCCATAGAATATAAACATATGTACTTGAACTATGAGAGTTGAAGTTTCCACAGAGATTTGTAGTATGGAAACACTGATAAGGGCTTATCTTACAGATTATTATGTAGAAACAATGTGATTATGTATGTGAAAGTGCCTTATAAAGTTGAAATAATTTTATTTTCTTATTAAAACACAAGAGCAATTTTCTCTATTTTTTGCTAGTATTTAGGACTCTTATCAATGCTTAGGATTACATCTGTCTATAATACATTATGCAATATATTAAGGCTAAACGAGGAGATTGTTTTATTTACTTTTCTGTTGCTATGATAAAAGTCCATGGCCAATACAACTTACAAAAGAAAGTATTTAATTTGTAGCACACAGTTCTAGAAGAGTGAGTTCATGACAATTATGATAGAGAACACAGCAACAGGCAGACAGGTATGGTGCTGGAGTAGTAGCTGGAAGCTCACCTCTTGATCTACAAGTAGGAGGCAGAGAGAAAGTGATACTTTGTGCCATGGGCTTTTCAAACCTGAATTCTCACCCTTAGTGACACACCTCCTAGAACAAGGTCACGTCTTCTAGAACAAGGCCACACCTCCTAATCCTTCCCAAACCGTTCTAGCAACTGGGGACCAAGCATTAAAATATATGAGCTCATGGTGGCAATTCTCATTCAAACTACAACAGATATCATCAAGACCCTGTTTTGGGGGGAGCACACAGTCCTATGGGGGAGTTGGAAGTAATTAAGATAATGACAAAAGTAATTGTCTAACTAAAATTTATAAAGGAAATAAAAGCAAAGCAAGAGCACATAATAAAGTATCTTGACCTTTCCAAAGCATTGAAGAAAGCTCCTGTGAGGAAGGGCCACTTGAATGCGACTGGTATAATAGAGTTAACTAGAAGAGAGAGAGAGAGAGAGAGAGAGAGAGAGAGAGAGAGAGAGAGAGA
>JADRCH010000004.1:33320817-33381957 GCA_019843965.1 Rhynchomys soricoides | reverse complement strand
AGAGAGAGAGAGAGAGAGAGAGAGAGAGAGAGAGAGAGAGAGAGAGAAAGCGCTTACATGAATATGAACAGTCTCATTGCAGATAGAAACTAATGGTCATTCCATATAGAAAAGCAGTATGTATGGAAATACTACAGATGAAGAGAGGATACATGATTGAAGATTTAAGGGGTCAATCTTCTTTTTGTTCCAGTAAAGGAAGAGTGTCAGACAGGGCTCCCTTATTGAACATGATTCTTATAAAACACTAAAAGAGAATGTTTTTTATGTGTTAGATACCAACAACAAACACTAGTTATTATCATTGATATCAAGTTATTGAGTCAGTTTATACAATCAACAACATCAGCAGTTTCTGACAAAAAACTTACATGATGCTTGGTAATTCAGTGTGTTTAAATCTAAGAACAATGAAATTCATTAAGGAATTTTAAGTGACACAAATAACTGTGAAACCTGAACAGTTATTTATTGGCAGGAGGACATATTATAAAGAGGCATGAGAGGTCTTGCCATCCAGTGAGGGGGCATTGTAATTTTCTCTCACATTATTCCCTTTATTTAGAAAGTGATTGTTGCAGTGAAATGCCAGATATAGGAATGTAAGGTCTAGAATCAAGTAGACAAGCTAAATTGAATATAAAGGTTGAATGGAAGTTAACAAAGATCACATCTAATTTTTTGCCTTGAGAAAGGGATTGGTAATAGCACTACTTCACAGAGTTGATCATTACATTTTGGTGAAAGAGTGAATTTGATCCTAGATGTGTTTCTGAGATGCCTTGGGGATTCCCAAGTGAAGGCAATGAGTAGCAAGTTGGATACATGACTCTGCATTTCAGAAGATAGAGTCAGACTGATTTGGAGACATGCATTTATGAAACCCGAATGTGCTCATTGAGCCCCTATGCACTGATGAGCCTACTGATGGAAAAGCACAGACTGAAAATAAAACCTAGGAATGATGAGTTGCAGTTGACCTTCAAGGAGATTCTAAGAAACTCAGGCTAGAAAGGCCAGAGAATCATTGGAAACCAAGGAAATACACGATATGACACAAAATATTTGAAATTCTCCATCTCTTTCCTAAAATGTGAGCATCTTCAATGTGAAAATAAATGTCTAATTGAGAAGGGCATAGTCAATCTTGCTTGTGAGAAATTGACATTTTTATGGCTACAGAAAAACAATATTGATCATATAGACTATTTGCTGTTATTTATGACACATATAAGCATTTTCTACCTTAATGTATCTGTGATAACTGTGCTTAGTAGGATGCCTTCTATTAAATAGGTTTTCCATTTCATGTGCCTTAGATAAAATAAGGCTATGTGCCACTTTAGACAATTCTTATTATTTTCTTAGGCTAGTTATAACATATTTTGATATGTTTTCTAATTAAAATACTGAATTACAAGCTTCATTTCTACTAACATACTGAAATTTATAAATGTAGAGGCAAGAAATAACTTACCTAAATATATCTAGAAACAAGCAAGAAAATACACATAACTCCTCCCCTCTTTATGTGTTGAACTGATCATATGGGATACTACACATTTATGACTTCCTTCTTCCAGCATTTTCTACATATTTTTCTTCCTGTGTCAGTTCCTCAGCTGCTTGGAGTTCTTTGTTGTAACATACAATCTTCATTTTTGAAGTAATCCCTTGCTGGGTCAAAGGATATCGTTAGTAATTGGTTTATTGGAGTAATTTTTACTCAGAGTCTACATATATTTCTTCCTCTCTCCACTGTATAATAATATCACAATCAAGATCAATTATCCCAGAAATAGAGCAATGTCATAACTTCCTTTTTGCCAATTCAGGCATAAACAATCATATTGGCCAGGAAGGAACCTCAACCCCTAGTTATTAATAACAGAGTTTTTTATTATTTTCTGGTGGATGTATTCTTTCTTTGTGAAACAAGATAACCAAAGAATCAGGCCACTGAGATGTTGGATATGCAAAGTCATTATTGTGAGGTTGACTTTTATTATTATAGGTAGTAATAAAGCAGATAATTTTTATTTTCAGCATCTGATTTATGAAGCAGTGCATTGTTTGATGGTTCAAATTCTGTATTACAAATTGGACAGCACTCACTGCAATACAATGGCATATTTCCCAGGTCTTTATGAAAAAATATACTTATGTGGAAGCTGGTGGAAGAGTTATTAGCAAAGAACCATTAGCTCTTTGCCCAGTTCTAAGATCACTTCAGCTCCATGAAGCTTCCTTTCCTCCAGTGCTGTCCAGTCTCCAGGTCCTACTACATTCAGCTACTGGATAACATTCGAGTACAAAGCCTTAGCCATCTTAATGTAACCTTGGCCAATGATAGACATCTTCCCCTTTACTTTCTTCTTCTTCATAACTTACAAAGTTAGCTAAGATGCTTCTTGGGTTTGCATGGTAACAGTACTCCCATACTTCTGTGTCCTGTTCTATTTTCTTCTGTCTCTTTGTCAGAAGGTGAGTGACAGACTTCCTACATGCTAGCCTCATCAAGAGTTTGCTGTGAAACCAGTATGCAACAGGCCCTGTCCTACAAAATAACCTGGCTGCCCACAGAACATGGTCATCAATCAACCAATCTTCTCTGCCATCAGACCAGTTTTGGGGTTGACAGTAAAAGTGAAGAATTCAATTAATGTGATTTTACTTTTATCTTCTTCCCAAATGAATGTTCCCTTGTCTACAGCAACTGTGATAACATAAATGACATAAAGCATTCTCAAAGTCCATGTTTGTTACTAATAGCAAATTCTTTGTAGGCAGGAGAGGCATGTTTGCATCCTAAGTATACACACAGTCATGCATACAGCAACATTTTGGTCAGCCACTATACAATGACATTCCCACAAAACTATAGCAGGGATAAGAAAGTACTGTTTTTCAGAGACCTCATAACTCCATTACTCCTGGGTGATTTGGTAGTGTACATGTGTAAGCTGGTACTCCCTAGAATATTAGAAAATTACTTTGTCACCTACCTTCAGAAAACTTGGATAACTAACATTCACTTTTGAACTTTATTCAGATGGATTTCCATGATCAAAATGGACAAAAACAATCAAACCCATGAAACTAGATGCTACCCTCAGCCCTGCAAAAAGAAGAAAGAGATACTGATATCTTAGTTGATTGGTGGGTGTCTGAAGCAAATCATAACGTCTACCTTTTTGAAATGTCTGCTATGTGTAGAATTACTTTCATTAAAAGAAGACTGACTTTTCTTTTCTTTTAAGGAAAGCTTTTCTTTTGTTTTCCTGGATAGAAGATATGCTCCATTCTAAAACACTTGAACACACATTAAAAAAGATGCTTTCCTTTCTCCTGATTACTTTTCAAGCCAAGCCTCAGGTGGCAATTTACCATCTGTGTGCGCAGGTGTAGCTGAGTGTGTCAAACCTCCCATAACAAGCTGCAGAGACATTGGATGTTTCTATCAATTTCTCTTAGGTTGTTGGTTATTCCTATCCATTGTTTGAAGTCAAAATGGTCTCATTATATTTATTAATTGCCTAGGCAGTGATTTAAGAATATATTCATGCCTTTTTCATTATTGCTATGAAATGATACATGATTTTTAATCTTGTTTCAGCGTAAGGAAATTACCTTGTTACTTTGTTAACGTAATTACTGAAATTAATAATCATTTCCTTTATAATTTAATCAATCATGGAAATGGGCTCCATGCTAGATTTAGTATTATAGTTTCCTTCAGGGCTATGTGATTTCAGTTTGACATCTCGCTTTTTTCTTTACAATGGCTTTGTATCAATTAACTATCAATGAATCTTCGTTAAGGAGCATTCCTAGGGAAGTGACAAGTGTGAACTTTTCATAAATTCTAGCTTTACATGATAAATGCACAAGATAAATTAATGCTGCCATCTTGGGCTTGGAATGGGGTAGAAGAATCCAGTCCTCATGGCTTAAGGCTGAGTGTGGTCCCTTAAAAATTTGGAAGATTCTATAAATTAATCAAAGCTAAAGATCTTTTTACTTGATCTTAGAGAGTGGCCTTAATAACATAGGTAATTCATGAGCTATCACTTACCTTTATGCTTTTTTTTTTCTTTTGAAATCAAGCAGTCTGATAGTTATTATATCCATGTTAGCCAGCATTCCTCCTACCCACCAACTGCCATGACTTGATAAATTTGATTGGCAACACATCCTTGCAATGAAAGAAGGATTTACCTTGGGTTACGAAGAAGAAGGCTTCTTTGATACATTTTATTCATTCCTGAACACTTGATCTCCTTAAATATGTGGAATGTGTCCTTTCCATTATAATTTTAAAAGACACAATTGGCAGAGCCCTTACTGGGCAGTTGTGTTTTCTATTTGAAGGTGCCGACGTTTCTGGATATCACATTCTGGAACTTGATAAGCTTTTGTAAATAATAAATAAATAAATAAATAAATAAATAAATAAATAAATGGTTCAAACAACCACAGGTCCATCTCATAAAAACAGGAATTTCATCAACACTCCCTTTTGATTTCTTCCAGCACAAACGAACCTGAATCCCATCATATAGCTGAAGGGGGAGGGGGGAAACAAGTTTTTGTCCTTTGATGGACAATAGGGTTGATGAGAAAGTTGTTTTGTTTTATTTTGATTTACTGTTATTGTTTCGAGAAAGCACCAGTTTGATGACCACAGGAACTTGTTTTTTTTTAAAAACTGGCATGTATTTTTACCCAATGCTAAAAAAAGATTATGTTGGTTGTTAGCCTAGATTTTTTAACAAGGCCTTTAATCAAAATGTAACACATCTATAGCAGAAATGGAAATCAGTTTCCTTTTGAATGGATACAAAGGCTGATAAATGCCCTATCAAGTAAGAGTTGTAGTAAGAATAGAGGGTAGTCCAGGGTCTTCCCAATCCAGACACCTGCAGCATCTTTATTAGTTTATATCAGGCTTTTGTTGTTGGAAAAGAGAAATAACTCAGAGGACACCAGAGAAGAACCATGTTTTAGATATGCCAGATCTTTGTAGCTCTGCTGTAGCAACCTGAGAATGTGAAGAAATTATAGATTGAAGGAGAGAAAATATAATTACATCTCCGTGGGATTGTGAGCCTGTTAGTAAGATTTCTCATTTTAAATCCATGCCTTCTGTAAGGCAGTCACGTAGACATTCGCACAATGGTAAATTGCAGCAGAACACTGTTCTTGTGGAAATTATATCACTTTCCCCCTTCTTATCTTAAAGGAAGGGTTTTTCTTCAGTTGACCACCACACATAAAGCTTCAGTTAATGTCCATTTTCATGATGTCTTTTAAAAGTGTCTTTTATCATAAAGTTATAAATTGTGGAAAGCCATTTAATTGTAAATTGTCAGAGATTCATTAACCAAGTGTTAATAAATGTTGATATAATAAGAAAAGTAAGATAATGCAGAGGCTTATTTCAGGAGGTAGGCGTGTAAAAGGGAGCAGGCTACATAGTGTGTGCTAATTACAGTGGTCAATCCAACCAGACAACCGCAGAGTTTCAAGCACTGGCTTGCAGTAGGAAAGCACAAGGTCTGACTTTGAGAACAGCTTCAAATGTGAGTCACAACAGTGATGTGGGGGTAGGGAACTGGGAGGTTTTTTTGAGGAATGTTCAGAATCATAAAGAAACTTAACTAGAGTTATTAACATTTGAAATGGCATTAACAATGACATATAATCCAACCCTGATTTTGTGCTGCTCTCACACACAAAAATACCTTAATACAATTTGCATGTGTCCGTGAAAGAAAGAAGAAAGACACAGAGGGAAAGAAAAATGAGATGTGGGTTGAAAAATTTTAAAGTGAAATTTAAAAATACATGTAAAAGCTGGCAAAAAGAGAACTCAATACTCCTAGCAAAACCCTGGGTTCAGTTTTTCCACAGACACATGGAGATGCTTTGAGTGTTGCAGCCCAGAGGCTAACAAATGCAAAGCCACCTAGAGGGGCATGATGGCACAGTTAATCACATCACCCGGACTTGGTCCCAACTGTGGAACTCTTGGCAGGCTTTCTAAGTGCAGCCAAAAAAAAAAAAAAAAAAAAAAAAAAAAATCAATCTGAATTATGCAAGGATTTCAGAGCCTGTACGGAGGAAATGAAAATAGTCGAATAGATGGAAATGAAGATTATTTTCAAAGTCATTTACAATGTCCCATATGCAAACACAAAAGACAGAGGCAGAGAAATGCTGCCTCGCAAATCAGATAATTTGTATGTGTGTGTATATATTTACATATATATGTACTTATTTTCTTTAATAATTCACAGTGGCTTCAGATGCAGCAGTCACTACATTGATGTACGTTTGGGAAATAGAATTGGGCAAGCCTGGACCAGGGGAGAATAAAATCAGTAAAGACCTTTGCCTTTTCATATCTCTATTCTGGTTACATACTGTCTGTGGATTTTGTTTTCAAGTACCCAGTGTCTCTATGTCTCCCCTGGGTTTCAGGGTTAGGGTTTGTCTTCCTGTTCTCCCTTTATTTGAGCCTGTCTAGCTCTGCCACTCACTCACTCACTCACTCAATTTATTCTATTCTTTCACATATAAAATGAATACATAATTCTATACATCCTTCCTTTTTCTTGTATATTCACATGTACCATCTTACAAGTAGTCTTTTGTTTCACAATTTCTATGCGATTTATAAGCTGGATACTTTGATATATTAGTCCACTAAGGATATTTCTGCATGTTAATGGTGTTCTTTCTTCTTTCTAAAGAATTCCAGGAGATTTCCTTATTCTTTAGTTATGATAAAATGTCAACCTTTGCTTCAGCGAAGGAGATATTTTGAGCAGAGAGTCACATAGACATAACCTAAAGTCATATGTACAGTAGGTAATCTTACTCATCTATGAACTAACCATAGGATTAGGCCAGTGAGGACTCCTTTTGGAACATAGATCTTAGAACTTGCTCTTAGACTTTTCCCATACTTGATGTAGTTAACTTTTCTCACATGTTCCTTAGTAGGATATGCCTGGATCCTGAGTCCCATTTATTATAAGCAGTGCAGGGAGTTTGCTCACAATAGGTTGAGAGTTCTAGATAATCTGACTAAAATGCTCACATAGGAATTATAACCAAACAGTATATGAGACAGAAGGTAGGATGGTCAAACACTGGTAAAACCATTGACTCAGTGGACTCCTGGTGTTTTTTCTAGCTTCTCCATTTATTCTCATTTATTTATTGGGTTTGTATATCTGCATATGTGTCTGGGTATGGAGGACATCCTGGGTGTCATTGCATAGGAGTTGTCTACCTTACTGTTTTAGTTACAGTTTTCATTGCTATGAAGAGATGGCATGACCAAGGCAACTTTATATAGGAAAACATTTAATTGGGGCTGGCTTACAGGTTCAGAGGTTCAGTCCACTATCATCATAGCAGAAACATGGCAGTGTTCAGGCAGATAAGTTGCTGGTGAAGGAGCTGAGACCTCTGCACTTTGATCCAAAGTCAACCAGGAGAAGTCTATCTTTCACAGGCAGTCAGGAGGAGGTTCTCTAGCACTGGGTAGAGTTCAAAACCCATCACCACTTTTAACACCTCCTCCAACAAGGCCACACCCACTCCAACAAGGCTATTTTTTTTCCTGGTCTTTCCAGTACTTTCTGTGTGTCTTAGCCCTTAGAGCTATCTCTTATTCTCTGTAATAAACCCAGAGGATGCTTTGTAGCAGGGTCTCTTTAAGACTCTAGTAAGACAACTTCCTTTTACTTCTAGAGCGTTAACAGGCTGGGCTTCTTCCAAACAACAGCTCTTTTAAGGCCTTGTGGGTGTCCTCCAGATTAGCTTTGAGAAACAAATCTGCATAAATACCCACTGTCATACCCTTAACTGTCCCCTCAGTAACTTTCTATTTTTCTCCAAGGCAGAGAAATAGTCTGTTGATTTTTCCTTTGGCACTGAGTGTATTGTCAGATACCCACATGATTCCAGCATGCACTGATTCTCAATCTGTGGGGGATAATTCCAGGATCCAGGGGGCTTGGCAAAGATCTCCAGTTTTTATTTACTTCCTTGGGTACATCAGCACATAACGAATCAAGACTTGGAAACAGCTTTGGGCTCCTCATGGTTCCCTGAGGTAATTATGCAAAGTAAACTCTAATAAAGATCATGGGTTATACACATAAGAGCAGCTTAAATCCACGCTTCATTTAAGCTCATTGTGATGAGCGGGTATTTGGCTGTTTGTTGCCTTTTCTCTGTGGGCTAAAAGACTGGTGTGCATTTTAGGAGAGCATAATTTGTTCTTCAATGGAAGACAGTTAAATGCTAAACAAAATTGCATTCTAAGTGATGACAAGGGAGTTATGTCTTGGGTTCTCTCTCTCTTTCTCTGTGTGTGCATGCAGCATGTATGCTGAAAGGTGAGAAGATTCTCACAAGGGACCTGCCTGTGGTAAGAAACCTTGCATCTTCTACCTGTGATGTATAGCTAGGAATTCTCTGGGGTCACCAGGACACTACATAGTGTTCTTAAAATAATCATAATTCAAGCTTATCATGCTGATGAAAAGACTAGGAAATAACATAATTTGATGTAATTTTGCAATTTGGTGGTCAGATTAACTGTATTGTTAAGGGACTTCAAAGGCTTTATCCTTGAAGGCTATTGATATTAGGTATTGTCCTCCCTGTTTCATTCATTGTCAGGCACTAAGAAGTGTACCTAAGGCTCAGGTTATCTATGCTCTGGCTTCATTTTATGGAAGGCAGGAACTGCATATCAGTAGCTATCCTTATCTGGACCAGCAGATGGAGTTTGCAACCCTGCCACACACACAAATGGAGTAATGAATACACTCCCCTTTTGACATGCCACCAAAACAGATTCAAGCTATGACATCTGATTGGCACTCCCCGTCCTAATCTCTCCCAGGTGTCAGGCAGTGCCAGTTAAACTCTAGGTGTATTTATTTTCATACCTCAGAGGCAAGCTATGAATCAGAGCTCATTATCATCTCTGATAGCCAAACTCAGGTGTGGATTTTTCTAAAAATAAGGAAGAGTGACTATGAAATGCCATCTTTTGGATACCACAGAACCATTGAAATAGTGAATTCCAAGAAAATGAGGTTGCTGTCACTGGGCCTGCATAAGACAGTCAACCATGGATGGGGAAAGAGTCCAGGGAATGACACCTGCTAAACTCTTGGCTAAATACAGATTTTGGGAGAGGGAGCGTGCCTATCTCATTGTGTACCCACAGGTGAATGCACCAGGCTCTATTAGATAACTTCAAACCCATGGTCACAGAACAGAACAAAAATATATGAATGTGGGAAAGAGAGTTTTAGGTGGGAAGTGAGGCTAGCAGAGGTTGGAGGGAAATGCGAGATGATTTATGGGGTGGTAACCATGATGCATTCTATACATGTAAGACATTGTCAAGGAGCCAACAATTTACAATCAGTGATGATTCAAAACTCTTAGTCCTCTGGTTTAGTACCACATGGGATGTATATTTCAAGCATTTTATGGGGGATAACCTCATTCCATTTCACACAATCATTCTATCTAAAGCTCAACCTTGCCATAGAGCTGCTCAGTCTTCTGGGTTCAGCTTGCGGATAGAGAGAAGACAGAGAAAGATACTTAACTTTTAACTAACTTGTCTGGAAGGGATCCCATCATTTTGCTTAGGCAGTACTGTGTACACACTACCATAAGGTCAACACAACTAAAATATGTTGGCTTGGCATCTGATTCTTAGAAACAGTGTTTCAGGATCTTTGGTGGACAGCCAGCCTTCCATGCCATGTTAGGTGACATATAGGTGTATGTTTGAAAGAAGATTTGGTACAATACATGTCAAAGGGTCCAGAATTAGCTTTGCAGTTGCAAACCTGGAAACAGTACTTGAGTGTGAGTCCTGGAAAGCTACGTGTCCATTGCACCCAAGTTTCAGATGCATTTGGGCAGTTTATATGACTGATCTTGATAGGTGATTAAGTTCAACCTTCCAAGCTGGGCCTGCCCAAAACCTGCTTGTCATTTGATACCTGGTATCTGGCGTGCCAGATTACAGACTGCCTTTATGCCTTCTGACTGGGATTCTCTCCAAAGCTGGTAGATTCCTGAAAATCATCACACTGAGAGGAAACATGAGTACAGGAAGTTCCTGAAGACTTGATGCCAGGCCTCTCTGTTGATTTTGGGGAGAAGATTTCTTTTGGTCGTTCTCTATTTATAGTGAGATCTTATATGCTATATACCTAGTTGATTTATTTACTGGGGGACTCTCATATATGATGAGAGTAATCTCTTTTATATCTTGAAGCAACTTCCAGGTTCCTTTCTGCATCTTGTATGTGAGATAGTCACCATTAAGGTAGGGTTTAATTTTCTAAACTTTTTTCTCTTTCCTAGCTGCTATGATCTAGCTTCAGCCTCATTAAGAGTCTAGTCCTAACCATTTCATGTAAATGGCTCCATCATTTCCTACTTTATGTCCTCTCTTTTCTCAATATTGATGGTTTTCCAGTTCTCAGTTGACAATTATCAGTACTCATAGCTGACCCCTAACCTGTAATCCTACTAATTCCAGAGCTCATTTATGTTTTGTGAGTATTTATGTTCACCAACTTTTGGTTCCTATCTTTCAGAAGTCTAGACAGATACTTAGAGTGATAGCCTAGGGACATAGCTCAAGTCATATCACTCAGCCCAGGCTTATCAAAGAAATGTAACCTGTCATAGAACTCAATGTCTCACTATTCCCAATGTGATCACCATAGAATGTAGATGAATCAAGTTCATTTAACCTTTTCACATACCTGAACTCCCCAGTTAGGTGGTATTAACAAGCATATGTGGCTGAATGCATGATTTATATATCTTCTATCTTGTGGGAAATAACGCAAAAGTGAATGAGACCTATACTATTATAGCCAAGTTGATACTAGGTAGGTAATTTGCCAACAAAGAAATATTAATTGCTTCAACAAGTATAGAAAGAAATTACTCATTAAAGAGGTCTTTCTTCTTTGGATTGCTATATAACAAGGCAGGATGCTACCTGAGAGCCATTCACCTTTAGGCTATGGGCCAAGTAAATAGTTACAGTATTATGCTGTTTTCACCTCATTCCTCCCCACTCCCCCCAAACAATGTTTTCTTTTTCTCTCATAAAGAATAGTATCACAGAAGCAAGTGGCAACTTACTAATAAGCAAAAGGGTTTAATGAACTAAGCATGAGTGTGAGCCCTGGACAAATTCTTTGGCATCTAGACCTGAGATGGTTCAATATATATATAAATATTCAAATAAACAAACAATATGCTGAAAGTAGCAATGGTGCCAGAAGAGGAGTGACAACATCTCCTTGGGACCGTTAGGAGCCTTCTGTATCAATGATTAGGCCTCTCTGGCTGAGACACTAAGTATCCCCAAGTGACTCTTGACAGTTGTACCCAGATTGTCAAGCACAAAAGAATACTGACTTTTGATTCTTTATATCCTGTGTGGTCTTTTGAAAGAAAATGGCCCTCATAAGCCCATAGGGGGTGTCCCTATTAGGAGATGTGATGTTGGATCAGGTGTGGCTTTGTTCGAGGAGGTGCATGACTAGGGGTGGGCTTGGATGTCTCAGATGCTCAAACCACTTCACTTCCCTGTTGCCTTCAGTTTTGGATATAGAACTCTCAACTCCCTCTCCAGCACAGTGTCTGCATGTATGCTACTATGCTTCCCACCATGATGACAATGGACTAAACTTCTGGACTATAAGCCAGCTCCATTCATTTTTTAAAAAATAGTTGCCAGGCTGATCTGAGAAATGTGGCATGATGATTCATTGGTGTGTGCAATTAAGGTACTGGCTTCCTTAAAAGGTTTGTATTATTGAAATAGTGTATAAGTATAGAACCTGGTAGAAAGTCTCAGATAAGACCAGTCATAGTGTCTCCTCAGGGCAATAGAAAACTAAGACATCCTGCTATGTAGTGTTCAGAATTTGTATAGATTTATCGCAAGTCATTCTGTCCTTTCTACCAAGGCATCCACAACTCAACTCTACTGAGCTGTTTTACACTGCTTATATAATATACACAGTTTACAAATCTCTCTCTCTCTCTCTCTCTCTTTCTCTCTGTCTCTCTCTCTCTCTCTCTCTATATATATATATATGAATATGTAGTTATATCAACTAAACCTCTGAATTATAAGCCAGCCCCAATTAAATATTTTTTTTAAGTGTTTCCAGGCTTGTCTGAGAAAGGTAGTATAATTCATTCATATGCACAAACAAATGGTTTCTTCAAAAGGTTTATATTAATTATTATATGTGTGTATAATTAGTACATATATGTGCAGATATATTCATGTTTGTGGGTATATATATATATAGATATATATATATATATATATCAGAGTTTATGTGTGGAGGTTGGAAGAGAAATTCAGGTGTGCCCTTGCCTTTTGTCATGCATTCGACAAGGTCTCTTTATGTTGGTCACTGCTTTCTGTACCAGGCTTGCTGGTTTGTGAACTTCTAGGGATTCTTCTGTCCCCAGCTCTTATCTTTCCTTTGAGTGATGGGATTGCAGACATATGATTCAATGTCCTCTGTGGGTTCTGGGACCGGAACTCAGGTCTTCCTGTGCAGCTAGTGCTTTGACCACTGATCCACCTCTTTGGCCTGATTTTGTGTTTGAATAAAGTTGGTGCTTCATCGAACTCTGCTTTATAATGTCTAGTGATGTCATTAAACAAGAGAGAAATGATAGAATTAATATTTATTGGCCAGCTTCTTTCTACCAGGTTCTATACCTGTATATTATTTCAATAAATACAAACCTTTTGAGGAAGCCTGTTCCTTAACTGTATGAATGAACCAATCATCTTAAGAGTAGACCTTATGTACCTGGTGGATCCATAGATAGAGGGCAATCGTTAATGTCCATTTCTGGAACTCTTCTCTCTTCAGATATTTGTACCCTAAATTTTATAAGAACTCAAGGCACCATCATGCTTGTGCTTGGTACAATGAACTGAGCAATAAATGCTGTCAATACAGTGAACAAAAGTTCATATTGAAACTAGGGCACATGGTTATGTACTTTTTTGTTTCCTTGAAGAAAACACCCACTGATTTCAAGGACACATTTGTGCTATAAAATTTGTTAGGTAGCCTGCTAACTCCTTGATTCCTAGTTACCTCCCTCTTCCCAGCACAAATCAACCTGTTCTATTTTTCATGTTCTCACAGTATGATAAAGATAGGTGTTGATTTTGCTGTTTAATCTGGTCGGTCATGTTTTGGGAGAACATTGGGATGCATGCTGAGATTTACATTTGAAAGCAACTTAGCACTAGAAACATGGATATTTACCTGTGAGTGAATTGCCAATGCTGATATTTCCATCTGTCACTAAAAAGGTGCATATGTACTTATAATAATACAATTTCCAAATGTTAAACTCCATAATATAGAGATATAAAATATGTGTGCCACATCTAAAAATGTATGGGTATTTATAACCATATGAATTCTAAGGATTAAACACAAGGTAAATATGTGCCACACAATAAGTTATAGTCCCGCACTCTTCAATACCTGATACATAGTCCATGTATCCCTTATACTTACTCTCTAAGATGTCAGGGATCGAGGATGCAGTAACACTGCCCAGCAAAAGCACTGTCATCATAGTGTACAAAAAGCAGCAGGAGATAAGTAGTCTTATTATTGACTGAAGAGAAGCAGAGTGACCCCGTGCTTCAGATCTGATTGACTTAACTACTTCATTGCATATGGGCAGTGTCAGAAGGCCATCATGAAGCAATCATTTGCTTTAAGAATGCTGTTTTCTTCTAAGGCATCCCTCCAACCTTATCAGAATGTCAGAGCAGGAGTCCTGGCTGTCACATTTGTTGTCTGGCAGGAAACCCATCTGTAAGCCAGTGATAGGGGGATCTGGCATCTGTGGAATGTGATTTTATTTTATGGAGAATAAAGAAGCTGTATCCTTGGAAATGACAAGTGCTGAATCTGTCTGATAGGGGACTGTAACTGTTGTGCCTTTCCTTTTAATCAGCGTCTACCAGAGCCAAGAAAGGGCCTGTTTTCTATAATTTGACTAAAAACAACTGGGGGCTGAGCTGATATGACAAACATATTTAAGCCAGGGATTCTTAACCTTTTGCTTGTGGATGCGTTCTCATTGTGTTTGAAATGTATAAAATGGGACCATCTATGTACACAGGAAAACCATCATATTGAAATACAATTATAACATGTATAAAATAATTTTTACTAAGTAAATATAAGTATTCATTGATCAATTAATAGGCATGGATGAATATGAAATACCACTTTGAGATCCAGGCAAACTCTCATATAATGAATAATTCTTCTGTGATTTTTGCCTAAATTTAAAATTGAAAAGACTTTTAATTGCATCTGAACGATATGGAAGCTGTAATTTTTTGTATTTATAAGCTTAAACTCCAAATTCCCATCTGCAGGTTCTCTGAGACATTTGTTCACACAAGGCTGTGGCAATCTGCTTTTAAATTGCCCCCTTGACTGAGGTAGCCAAGTCCATTTAGGGGACACTTGAAGATACATTAAAGAACTCAATTGTAGCCACTAGCAGAATCTATAAAACAACCATAGAACATTCACACTGATTTCTCTTCTCTAGTGATAGTCTTTACACTCTAATACTGAGAACATAAAGAAACACTTAATTGCACTTCAGTATCCTGTTTGTTGTACTTCAGTTCCTTCATAATTTGAAGTATAAAAATTGCTTCCAACTCCAATTAAAATATTCTCGATGTTTCCCCACTTATATAGCTATTTGTCTATACTCTTGCTGGTAGAAGTGTCTGAATCATTTCATCAATAGTAGGTAATCATCCTATCAGAGTGAAGACTTTGGAGATGGTAGTTCTTGAGTGAGAGATTAGAGTCTGTTGTTTAGACATTTGGCACGGAAGGGAAGACATTCATGGCTATAGCTTTGGAACTCAAGGGGGGTTGGTTCAGGTTTGAACCAACCTTTGAACCTTTGGTTCAAGGTGGATGCACATTCACTCACAGGCAGGGTGAGAAGCAGTGGAGGGAGAAATACTGAAGTTCCGAGTACAGAAATGATGGATGCTAAACCACATGCTGAGAGCAGGCAGAGCAATCATCCAGAGCAGTCCAACTGCCTGTGAGGTTTATACAGTACCTGATCATATAGGTAAATAAAAAAGACACTTAGATACTTACTGGAAATAAATCATAAAGAATCTTCTCCATGTAATTTTACAATTTATCTGAAATGTAAGCAGTGTTGAAGGTTGATGAGGTGAATGTTTATTTTTGCATAAAGTATTAAACTTTGTCTCAGTATTTGATACTGTGAGCATCTTCAACCTTTGTGAGAGTTGCTTCATATTTTGCTCATACAGTTGTCACTGGTAAGAAGAATGCTGGTTATTCAAATACACAGAACAAAATAACATTGTTACTTAGGGCCATTTCAGAAATGGTTGGAAATTATTTCCCAATCCCAAGCCAAAATTTATCTAATGGTTTTAATAGAGATCCAAGGAAATAATTCATGCTGAAATTTTTATAATCAAACATTCAAACATAATACAGTCTGTATGTATACTAATTTGATTCCTTCAGAAAGAATGATTATAGGAAAATATTTGAAACCTTTGTTTGCCATCATAGAAGTAAAAGGAGCCTTTGCTGTAATTAATCCATTGTTGTATAAGAGCAGAAAACTGTGTATGTTAGGTAAAAGCACTGCAATTTACAACCTGTTATAGTCAATCTGACCCAAAGCATTTGGTCAGCATCCAGTTCAATCTGTACGCAATACATTCAGAATCAAGACTTCTGTGTGTAGTTGTATGATTCAGTACAGGGAATACTTCCAGAAACACCTCGGACTATTATGTATTTGATTTTGAATTTATTTTTGGTTATTATATGCTCAGAGAAAGTTTTACTGTTGCAATATGTGTGTGTGTATGTGTGTGTTTTCTGAACCATATATTCAGTTATAAAACCCACAGTTTAAGAAGTTGTGATCCACAGAAATGAGAGAAGATGAGGGAGAGGGGAATGGAGAGGGAAAGAGAGCTCTAAGGTATTATGGACCAGTGACTTACTCTTGGGCACTACACTCTTGTCTAAGAGTCCTGTTTTGGCTTTCTTTGGGTTATACCTTTTCTCCTGAGGCCATGAGTTCATTGGATATCCTTGAAGCAATCAGACCACACACCGTATACTCCCGACCTGAGCAGCAAGCTCTTGGCCAAGCCCAGGAGTTATAATGCTCCTCTTCTACTGTTGTGTGAGCCAGAGGATTAGCTAAAGGACTGTGCTTTGGTAAAATGTGGGTGTGTCTCATGGGTTGTGCTATCTAGAAGTATGAATATAAGGCCTTTTGGGGCTCATGTTGGAGTTTGATTGAGATGTAAATTAAAACAAGACAAGAACTGGGTCTTTGGAGCTTTGAGATACTCTTTCCTTCCTGATAGATTACGTAACTTAGAGAGGTCTGAGTTGCCTCAGTTTCATCTTGATTGGTGTGGAGTCATCAAGAACATTTAATTATTCTGGTAGGGGAATAGAATATATTTAATAATCTGTTAGTTGCATCTCTAACTGTAAGTAATCTAAAATGTAAAACTAAAGCTTGATTTTCTCTCTAGCCCTGGGTTCCCATGAATGGAGGCTTGACCTTTGCACTGTGTGAAAGATAAAGCAGTTTGAAGAGAGCCTAAAGAATTTAGGTTTGATTGCCTTGTTCTCAGCATTTCAGAGATAATTTGTTTCTGAGCCAGGCACAGGTTGGAGAAGGATGAGAGAAGAAAACAGCCACTAAGAAGACTGCCCTGGGTTACTGGCATGGAAATCTGGGGAGGGTTCCCAAGGGACAATGAGGGCATCAGACAGGAGGCAAGACTTCCCCATGGCGGTCTATGCTGATGCCTCCAAGTAGTGACTGGTACAAGCAGTTAGTGTGACTCACCCCACTGTCCATCTGTATTGAGAACCTATACGGACTGAGACAGCTACAGTTGTAGGGCAATGATACAGTGGTACACACAACTGACAAAGCTTTGCTCTCCTTAACGTAGGTTATCTTCCTCGGAATAGCTAGGAGTGAGACTACTTTTCTTATGGGATACAGAGTAAGGCTAGAAAGCAGGACACATGTATCATACCTTTTACTCAGTTAATTTTTCTCTAAATATTACATTCTGGTAAATGTCATAAGTAACTAAACTTTCTTTGTTATGTATGGATATAGTCACTATGTATGTCCTTTTTTTTTTTTTTTTTTTTTAAGGAGCTTTTATAGTTAACTTTAAGCATTGTGTTTTCCAAATTTCTCCTGTTTGCCACAGAAGCAAATTAAAGAAAATCCTTGTACAGTTTCTACTACTTGGTTCATGATTAACATTCACCTCTGAAAGGTGAAAATCGACAATATCAATCAATCAGACCTCCCAGAGCTCCCAGGAACTAAACCACCAACCCAAGAGTACACATGGAGGGACCCATGGCTCCAGCTGCTTATGTAGCAGAGGATGGCCTTGTTGGGCATCAATGGGAGGGGAGGCCCCTGGTCCTGTGGAGACTCAATGCCCGAATATAAGGGAATGTTAGGGCACTGAGGCAGAGTGGGTGGGTGGGTGAGGGACCTCCCTCATAGAAGCAGGGAGGAGGGGGAATGGGATAGAGAGTTTGCAGAGGGAAAACAGGGAAGGAAGATAACATTTGAAATGTAAATAAAATACCCAATACAAAAAAAAAATTAACCTTCAATTGTAACTAAGAGCTTGAATGTAGCAGTATCATAGGGTGTCTGTTCATGCATAAAATGGTATGACTATAACTGGCTTATATTTTGATTTGATATTAATAACTCACATTGTAAATACAAACATGGTAGATGCTGGAAGCCACAGCAT
The DNA here is from genome assembly GCA_019843965.1 of Rhynchomys soricoides. Lineage (NCBI taxonomy): Eukaryota > Metazoa > Chordata > Mammalia > Rodentia > Muridae > Rhynchomys > Rhynchomys soricoides. The sequence goes on along the minus strand of JADRCH010000004.1, from coordinate 33,363,980 downwards.
TCCTGATATCTTTGGGATACCTTCAGTTATGTAATATATGCCATTGAATTTTAGTGCTGTGGCTTCATAATGGACTTGAGACAAAGCAGTTGGTGACTCATAGGTAGGGATTTTCAGAGAGTCTATTATCAGTACCAATGAGACAAAGAATGATTAGAAACTGAATCCCATTTCTTAAAACTTAATTTCAAATTTTAAGGTGATCTCGAGAGATACTGGGCCTAGCTGCTTCAATGTGTGCTCTTAATGTCTTGATTTCCTCCTCTGTAAGATAGGAGTGGTAACACCTGCCATAGAGACTGGACTTGTAAACCTTACATTGTTAATAGATTCAAATTATCTTCTCTGCTGTTGTGCTGTTCCTTGTTGAACTCTTATGTGTTGTAGTTCACATAGCTAGTGTTGAGTCAATATGTTTTTTTTGGTGAGAGTTTACTATTGTATGTCTTACAATTCAACAGTTGACAGGGGTCTAGAGCTCATGTAGCTCATGTGTAGCAATCTCACTGTATAATTCTGCTGGAGATATATTTGGTACAGTGTTGCTTGATGTTTTCTCAAGTTTTCATTTGAATATATCCTAACTATAAACATTGAGAGTATTATTAGAAGTTGGATATGGTAGCCTACACCTGCAGTCTCACCTAATCTGGGGGTAAGGCAGGAGGATTTCAAGTTTCAGGTCAGCCCATGCATTTTAATGGGAAATTTCTCCAAATAAAGTAAAAACAGGCTAGCTATACATCATTTTAAAACTGATCATTATTTTTTTGGTACTGAATTAAGTTTCCTGAGATATTGAATCCCTTCTCAGGTGGGCAATGCCGTTCTGTTCTCTTGCTATTTGCTGACTTCTATGTGATTCTATTTCTCCTATTTTTATATTCTATTGCCTGGGATTTTGGTTTCCTATTTTAAAAAATACTACTGTCCATAACAATGTTAGGAGGATTTTCCACTATTTTTTCTTTTAGGAACTTTCTAATTTTTAGTCTTACATTAGTGTATTTAGTTAAAATCATTAAAACAGAACACACTTTCCTTCGTCTGTAACCTGACCGTCTTACCTTTACCGATGATTACTTTATCTATCTTTCTGAACTTTTTTACAAGATTTCTATTTTATTCCACTGGCCCATAAATGTTTGTCTTTTTTGGTTTTGTAAGTTGCCGTGTGTATTTTGATAGGAATTTCAGTGAATCATGTTGGGTACTATTGAAAAGTTAAAGCCTATGAATATGGGAAGTCTTTCAACTTTCGTTTTGCAATTTCCCTTATTAAGATTTTTGTTTTTATTACAAATTTTATTACTTTCTCCCTTAAGGAGGTAATCAATTTCTTTAATTTCTAAATGTTTTCTTCTTTTTGATGTTATTATAAATAAGATTGTTTTTCTAATTTTTATCCTTTTCTGCTTTAAATTTTTAATTTCTTCTATTTTTGATAGGCATTTTATGAGTTTTTCATAGGCAAATCTCAAGATTGTGTCTTTTGAAATGCTTTTTAGGTTCCTGCGCATCTAATTTTGATTTATATATTTTGATTAAAATAATCTTGTGTTAAAGGTTCACCTATAACCTTCACCTTCAGGTTCACCTTCATTAATCTCTCTAGAATATTTTTTAGCATTCATTTAAATGGTTCATGCAAAAACTATCTGTGGAGAATAATCCTTTTCTGTCTCGTGCATACACACCTTAGGTTACAGATAGGCCATGCAAACTTCATTTCTTCCAATACTTCTGGAGTAACAAATGGCGGCAATTTTAGTAATTTCCTATTATACACTTAAATTACACTGTTGCTTCAGTGACTTTATGTGTTAAAGCCCTAGGGAAATGTAGCTATTTCTCTTTTCTAGCCACTTGCTGTTTGGGTTACAAATGTGTTCTATAGATTTGACCCTGGAAATTATAAGAAACCCTAGAAAAACTGGCTAGCCTTCCCTGTACTGGAGGGCTACCCAGATCGCATATTTTGTTTTTATAACAGTCACCCCAGTTTTGAAGACCATTTCTAAGGAATGAAGTAAATGCTCTTTGTAGTTGAAATGTTGGCCTCCTAGTAATTAGTCATAACTTATTAGGATAGAACAATTGCTCTTTTTAAAAGGAAAAGAAACTGTCCTACTCTTTGAAGACAGGAAGTGTGAAGTTGGTGTGTGCAGTATGTACTTGAAGAAGTTGTTGCATTGATAAACCGCCAATGAAGATGCTTGCTGACGTCAGAGTTGCTGTTTGCAAATGCAGAAAGTCTGTCCTATTAAGAGGCTGTGTGCTGCAAGTTGTGAGACAGAACTAAAAATTTTAGCTCAACTTCATTAAAAACAAAAAAAAAGACTTGGGAAGAAAATGATATAGTACTTTTGAAGAAATAGAGAACTCTCAACTTCATATTACAACATTTAGCCAAGGTGGTATTATATAATTTGAAAATGCAGACACTTTCCTACCTTTGGGTGTTTCATACATGTGATTCATTTAAAAGAATAGAATTTTGTGTGTGTGTGCATGTGCATGTGCTAATGCGTGTGTGTGTGTGTGTGTGTGTGTGTGTGTGTGTGTGTGTGTATAACTGCTGCAGAGGGCATTGGTTCCTCTGAGGATAGACTCATAAGCAGTTGTGAGCCTCCTAGCAGGGGTGCTTGGAATTGACCTCAGGTCCTCTGGAAGAATGGCAAATGTTCCTAACTGTGCTGTCTGGAAGAGTGCGTTGCATTTTCTGGAACTGGACTTACAGGTGCTTGTTAGCTGCTATGTGAGTGATGGCAACTAAACCTGAGTCTCTGGACGAGAAACAAGTTCTGTTGACTGATGAACCGTCTCTCCAGTCTAGAACCTTTTCTCCTGTTGGGGCAATCTTTTTGTACACTGTATAAAGGTTTTCTTTGTACTATGTTGATTTCTGAACCTGCAGAGAGCTGAGGACTGACTGGACTTTGCTATTGTTATTCTATGGCTCATCATGTGCTTCAGTATTTTGTAGACATATACCTACTTCCATCACCTTCTGATTGGTTTAATAAGGCTCTCACAGCCAATAGCTGAAGCAGGAGAGGAAAGGGAGGATTACTATGCAGAGAAAGGGTCATGGTAGAAGAATGAGGCCTGAGAGATTGGACAGTATGACATGGAGGTGGAAGGAACAGGTGCCAGGACTACGAGGGGTGGGGTTAATGGGTCACAAGGCAGCTGCAGAATAGAATAGTTGCATTATTTTAAGTTAGACAAGCTAGGAGGTAGACTGTTAAGACGTAAGCTATAATTCAACACAATAAGTCTCTGTGTTATTATTTGGTAGCTGGTGTGTGAGAGACAGTCCACTTGTTCTCCTAAGCTTACATGTTTCTTACAAAACTTAATTCTAACAAGAATTAAATTCTAACAAGATTTAAATTTACTTAGACTTATTATGTTCTCACTTAAGTGGTTGATTGTTTTACAGTTGAAAGACTTAATTTTTCATACATTTTTAAATTAAATTTTGCAGCATTTTCCCACCCTTTCCCCCCTTAGTACCTCCAAATTTCTCTCCCTCTCATAGCTGTGTGTCTCCAACTACATTCTCATATTGATAGTCTCTTTTACTTTTATTATTACTTATATGTATATATATATATAAAATCTGTTGATTCTATTTTGATATGTGTATATGATTTTAGTACTGATACTTTTGTATTGAATAAGCAATTAGGGGCTCATTCTTGGGTGAGGGTAATTCTACATCACTCTTTTGTCATTATTAGTTGCATGTAATGCCCAGTTTAGGGGAGTAACCTTGTGAAAATTTTCCCATTCCTAGGTAACATGTTTCTTGATATTGCCTCTGTAGTCCTATCTATGAGAGATTGTTTCACAGCAGACATGATGGTATTCTGGCCTTTACAATCTTTCTAGTCTAATGTCCATAATGTTCCCTAAGCCCTAGAGGTATGAGCCTTACACTGGTGTTAGGCTCACAATATGTTGGTCTCTACACTGTGTACAGCTGAGGGTTTCTGTGATCATTTCCAGTCACTGTGAAGAAAGGGTTATTTGGTGAGGGGTATTACTTACACTTACCTGTGGTGTGATGATAAGATTTAGATTAATGAGCATCCTACCAACTTATAGATTCAAAGGAATCACACTCAAAATGCCCACATCATTCTTCACAGAAATGAAAAAGACTCCTCAAATTAATATGGAGCAAGAACAGATCACAGACAGAAATCCTGAGCAAAAAGAATAATATTGGAGGGATCATTATTACTGACTGTAAGATATAGTACGGAACTGGAGTGTTAACAATATGATGGTGGTACAAAGCTGACTTATGTAGGCAAAGGAATACAACAGAATACCCAAACTCGAATAATTATAACTACAGCCATCTGCTATTTGACAAAGAGGCCAAACACATATACTGGAGAAAAGAACATCTTCAACAAATGGCAGAAGAATGAATTTAGACTACTATCTATTACCCTGCATAAATATTAGCTCCAAGAACATCAAGGACCACAATTTAAAACCTGAAATACTACAACTGTTAGATTAAAAAAAAGAGCAGTATTCTACAAGACATAGGTTCTATAAATAAGGTCCTATCTGCTCTGGAATTAAGAACAACCAACAACTGGGACTTCATAAATCTAAAAAGCTCTGTCAGATAAGAAAACAATCAACTGATTGAAGAAGAAACCCACAGAATGGGAGAGACTCTTTGCTAGCTACATGACTGTCAAAGGACCTACATTGAGAATATAAAAAGAATTCAAAAAAGTTAAGAGTCAAAGAAACAAAGGGCCCATAAAAAACACAACAAAACAAACAAACAAACAAAAAAACCAAAAACCAAAAAATACCTTAGAGACTAAACAGAGAGTTCTCAACAGAAGAAATAAAAATGGAAAGAAACACCTCAATAATTATCCACTGTCCTTAGTAGTTAGGGGAATGCAATTTTTATAGGTTATTTTATTTATTTATATTTCAAATGCTGTCCCCCTTCCCAGTTTCCTCTCTGCAAACCTCCCATCCCCTCCCCCATCCCCTTTGCCTCAATGAGGGTGCTCCCCCCTGACTCACCTATTCCTGCCTCACTGCTCTAGCATTCCCTTATGTTGGGGTATCAAGCCTCCTCAGGACCAAGGGCCTCCCGTCCCATTGATACCAGATAAGGCAATCCTCTGCTACATATGTAGCTAGAGCCATGGGTCCCTCCATGTGTACTTCTTGGTTGGCAGTTTAGTCCTTGGAAGCTCTGGGTGGTCTGGTTGGTTGATATTATTCTTCCTATGGGGTTGAAAACCCCTTCAGCTCCTTCAGTCCTTTTTCTAACTCCTCCATTGTGATCTCGGTGCTCAGTCTGATGGTTGGCTGTGAACATCTGCATTTGTGTTGGTCAGGCTCTTGCAGAGCCTCTCAGGAAACATTTATACCAGGCTCCTGTCAGCAAGCACTTCTTGGCATCAGCAGTAATGTCTGGTGTCTGCAGGAGGGTGATCTCTGGATTGCCTTTTCCTTCAGTCTCTGCTCCATTTTTTGTCTCCGCATTTCCTTTAGATAAGAACAATTCTGTGTTAAAAATTTTGAGATCGGTGGCTGGCCCCATCCCTCAACCAGGGGCTGTGCATATTTACTAGAGACAGTCTCTACATTTTCTCCCTCACCTTAGTTGGGCATTTCAGCTTATGTCATCCCCATTGGGTCCTAGGAATCTCTTGCTTCTCTGGCATCCGGGACTTTGTAGTGGCTACCCCCAGTTCCCCACCCCCAACTGCTACACACTGTTGTTCAACTTCATGATCCTCTGTACTTCTCTCCAGTCTCTTCCCATACCTGATCCTGTCCTCTTTTTTCCCTCCCACTCCTCTCTCCCTCCCAGGTTCCCTCTCTCCCTCTATCTCCTATGGTTATTTTGTTACCCTTTCTAAGTAGGTTTGAAGCACCCACACTTCGGTCTTACTTCTTTTTAAGCTTTGTGTGGGTGTTCTGAGCTTTTGGATAAATATCCACTTATCAGTGAGTGCATATCATGTGTGTTCTTTTGTGATTGGGTTACCTTACTCAGGTATTGTCTAGTTCCATCCATTTGCCTATGAATTTCATGAAGTCATTGTTTTTAATAGCTGAGTAGTATTCCATTGTGTAAATGTACCACATTTTCTGTATCCATTCTTCAGTTGAGGGACATCTGGGTTTTTCTCAGCTCCTGGCTATTATAAATAAGGTTGCTATGAGCATAGTAGAGCATGTGTCCTTGTTGTATGTAGGAGCACCTTTTGGGCATATGCCCAGTAGTGGTATAGGTGGGTCTTCAGGTAAGAAATATTTCCAATTTTCTGAGGAACTGCCAGGCCGATTTCCAGGGTAGTTGTACCAGCTTGCAATCCCACCAGCAATGGAGGAGTGTTCCTTTTTCTCCACATCCTCAACAGCATCTGCTGTCACCTGGATTTTTTATCTTAGCCATTCTGACTGGTGTGAGGTGGAATCTCAGAGTTGTTTTGATTTGCATTCTCTGATGACAAGGATGTTGAACATTTCTTTAGGTGCTTCTTGGACAATCAAGATTCCTCAGTTGAGAATTCTTTGTTTATCTCTGTACCCCATTTTTAATAGGTTTATTTGGTTTTCTGGAGTCTAACTAGGAGAATGCAAATTTTCAAAATTTGGTGATTTCATCTTACCAAGTGAGAATGACTAAGATGAACAAAACAACTGAAAAGTGCAGGAGAGAATGCAGGGAAAGGGTGGCCTTTGTCGCAATTGGTGGGAATCCAAATTTAGTGTATCCAGCCCTGAAATAATTATGGAGAATTCTCAAGAACCTAGATATAAATCTAGCAAATAATCCATCTATACCACTCTTTGGCATATTCCCCAAAATGTGACATCCTTTTCCACAGGTATTTGCTCAGTGAGGTTCAGAGCTTCCTTATTTTCAATGCCCAGGGTATGGAAAAAATCTACATGTTCTTCAACAGTGAATGGATAGTGAAAAATTGGCACATTACATATACATGGTGGAATACTAGTCAGCTACAAAGAATAATAAAATCATGAAATTTGCACGTGAGTGAATGGACCTAGGAAAGATTGAGTCAGGAAGACACATGCCTCACTTTCTTGAACATCTTCAGTTCCTAGCCCCAAATCCTTATATGTGAATATACATCACAGAATAAAGGCAGAAACAAGAAAAGTATAAAATAAGCATTTATTGGGTCTTGAGAGGTAGTAGCAGGACATAGGTGATATTAATTAGGAAATAGCAAAAAGGAGAGGGAGATCAAACTGGAGACAAAGATGGAGTTTAACACAGTAAGGACACATAATGCCAAAGCTGTGTGACAAAACCTCAAGGAATCTTATTATTTTATATTTACCTAAGATTATACACAATGCATATATATTATGTACAAACATGTGGTGCACACACACAAACACACAGAGAAAAAATTCTTAAAGGAAGTCATTCTATTGGGCTGACAATATTCCCTACAAGAATGAGAGACTAAACCCAATGTCAAGCACAACAAGTCTCCTTTATGAAGGGTTAGTTGGGGTGACTCCCAAAACAATGTAGAGCATGGCTATTGTTTTTAGTTGCCTCTCCGAGGGGAAAGTTAAGCCCTTGTTGCTGAAAACACCAGTTAGGACATGAGACTCAAATGATTCAAGCTGGATCCAATCAGAAAGCCTGCCTCCTGAGTCTAGCTTTCATGGAATTAGAAAACGCTATGTAAGTTGCCAAGGAAAGGGAGCAATTAAAAGTCCTACATATCAGTGACACCTATCAGCAGTGACACTCAACAATGAACAGCATGACAAATGTTTAGTCAGCAGTACTCATGTTGGTGATAACCATCAGCTGTGTAATTGGACTTAAGGTCCACTCAACAGGAGATAAATCAGACCTGTACTCAAAACTTAGCAACTTCCTCCTGCTAGAGAGGTCAGAAATCTTAGGAGAAAATCTAGTACTGCCACTGAAAAGCTTTAAAACTGTACTTTAATATACTTCGCTACTAGCTTAAACATTTTGATTGTGTTTCCTTTATTCAAGAATTCTTTATTGAGTTTTTACTGATTAAAAACTTCACTGTCTGGTTCATTGGGGAAAGCATAAAAGCAGGCCGAATAAGTACAGAAAAACTTAAGGGAGCAATCAATTAATGTCCATTGTCTCTTAATGAAGACCTGGAATGTGGAATGCTGGGAAGAAGGTTAACATACACATTGCAGCATAGCTGGTGAAATACTTCTTAAGAACGTATGTGACTTGATATAGGTCTTGAAGGTTGACTATAAAGTGGATACACATGTAACCTTAGACTATAAAGTATATTATTTTTGTGATTTTTGAGTCATCTGAGGTTAATAACCAGTATCATAGCAGTGTAGCAAGAGTTTATAGAATTAGAAGGCGTGAAGCTGTACTTTTATCAGATGTAGTTAACTGTATGACAAAATTAGTCCCTTTGGCTTCTACAAAATCCATTGCATTTAATCAGCCACATGTTTTTTCTTCAGATTAGCAGCCAAATTCACAGGATACTCCACTTACTGACCCCCATGCTTGTTCAGCTTTCCATATGGATATAGCATAGCAAACACAGTATGTGGAACACTGACACAGTAGTGGTTTACTACCTTCAAATGCACCTTGCAAATGCCCTAGGATTCTCCCCTTCTGAAGTCATGGAGTACATGGTTAAAAAAAATGGTTTAGCATGAGTTCAGACCCTCTCAGTTCAGGGAAGTCCTGTCTTTTAACTAGAGGCAAACATTAAATATCTACATGTCCTAGGGACAAGAAGGTCCTGGCAAGCCTCATTTTCATCAACCAGGACATTGCCTAATAGGATATTTTATAAAAAGAAATGGCAGTTCAAGTTCCAACATTATCATTTACTGATTGTATAAATTAGACCAAGTTATTGTTTTCTCTGAATACCTCCACCATTTTTTTAAAAAATGGGAGCATATACTAAGTTTTCTACCTCTTATGTTTGTTATGTGATTCAAGTATCCTAAAACGCCTATGGTGGATTATGGAGAGTCAGGTTGTCTTAACTTAGAAACTTAAATGAATTTTCCCTTTGCCACATTGGAAGAAATTCTTGGCTTCATTTCCACACTGGACCATTAAAGAAAAGTTAGAAAGAAAATAGGATTTACATCAGGTAAAGGAAATGAGTCTCTGGAGTCTCTGAAGATGAGGATTTTGGAACTATAAAAGGTAAGGGTAAGGGAGAGTAAGGAAAATATAGTCAGACTCCTTAAGAGCTAGGAATCTGATTCTAGGAAAGTAGTCTAAATCCATAGCCCATCGTGATCTGGGAGGAGCTCGTCTGTCTAAGACTCAATTTTGGTCCTGTTTATTTACATACAAGAGACCTCACACGCAGTATCCTACTGCTGACACACTGAAGACGTAGAGATAAGGGAGTTCTGCGATGTGATTTTTGTTTGTTTGTTTGTTTGTTTATTTTGTGTTTAGAAGTTGAGATCAATATATGATCTGGACACTTCTATTGCCTTAATATTTAATACTATTTTCTACCACTGCATTTATCTTGCCAAATCTTTCATTGATTACTTAATTGTCTAAAATGATTAAATTGGTTACATTAGATGTGTCAACTCCACAATTTATTAGATTTTCTTGAGGTTAAAAATGGCTTGGTAGTTTATTAGACAGAAGTAAGGGCTATCTTTTATCTTTATTCTGCTATTAAACTAAATATGATAAAAACTACTATAGAAGCATTTAAAATACATATTCTAGTAAGCTTTCACATTTTAACCATGATCCAACTAGCTCTGAGAAAATGGCTTCATTTTCAATAAGAAATGTTAGGACAGAATAGAATCTAAAGTTTTCAGCTAACATTTATTTGTGACTTGATTGTAGAGCCTAGACATATACCCCCCCCCACCCCATTTGGGTTTCTTTTACATATTAACTCCTTTCTCCTACAGATAGCATATGTAAGATTAGACAACTCAAGCAATTTAATGGATTATTTGTGCTTTTAGGTAGACATGTTAGAAAATTTGAGAACCATTTCCATATTTAGTTGCATAGAAATTAAATGCTTTGAACTTTTATTTCCTAGTGTGCTTTATCAGTGCTGTTAATTTAAACTCTGGACATTTGAATGTTAGTCAGCTATTGCAAGAACAGGGCAGGAAAGCAAGTAATTTTAAAGTAACTTATAATCTATAACAAGTTCACAACAATAGACATTTTCTTGTGTGGCACATGAATCTGTGGGCTGCCAAGGCTCTGGCAGGGCTGTCCCTAATTTGTGAGTTTGGTTCAGTTTTGCTCCACATGTGTCTTCTAGAATGGCTGAGTAATAGAGACTTTTTCTTTTCTCATTATTATGGCAGGAATGATAGGAGCCAACTGGAGTTATGTAAGCGTATTTAAAAGTACATACTCACATTGCACCCAACAATGTTTTATTGGTTGAAGTGAACTCCATAATCAAGCTAGCATAGGTTTATTTTAGTTAAAGATTCAGCAGAGTCACATGGCCAAAAGAAGGCTAAGTGTTATTCTTGAGCAAAAAGGAGAGATTTAGAGTCAAATCTCCTCTCCCACTGTTTGAATAGAGGAGACAATGGATGCAGTTACTCCCCAAAGAGCTGTCTATTAAACATAATAACAGTGTTTTTACAGAATTGGACTGAACTCAGTGTTGCCTGGGTTGAACTGAGAAAGAAATGAGAAATGTTTTGTAGTTATCCAAAAGTCCTGCTCCTAATGCTCAGTGTGTACACATATAAGCACTTCCCATCTCTCTCTCTCTCTCTCTCTCTCTCTCTCTCTCTCTTTCTCTGTGTGTGTGTGTGTACACTCATTAGAAATCTTATTCTCTGATATTGCACACACACACACACACACACACACACACACACAAATCTGGTTCTCAAGTGAAGAGGCTTAACAAGAAAATACCACAGTTTTCAAAATACAAAGAACAAAGATGCTCTATTTTCCAAATTCCTTCTAGGTTTTAGGCTATCTTAACTTCTGGATTATTTTAACTTCTTTCTTTTTCTTCACTGTGATTTTGCGTAACATGAGCAAAAGCAACAGCCTGTCCAGAGTGAATCCCAGCTTGTTAACTGTCAGACAGACCTCTCCCATGTGCTTGACTGAAGTAGTAATTGTGTCACATGTATAGACCAATCAAAAATAGACAACCTGGAGTTATTTTGAGTGTCTTCATTTCATTTCATTTCTCTGAAAACTATAAAACTGGGCAAATGAACTTTTGGAGTTGTTGAGGTCTGGGGTCATAAATGCCTTTATTACTTCACGATCACAGCCTCAATTTCTAAAATATTTTTCTTGGTGGAAATGTCTGCCAACATGGGGCAACCAGACGAATCCCTTGGGACTAAGTGCTGAATCCAGTTATGACTGTGAACAATAGGGTTTGTCACAGTTTAAAACTATTTTTTTATAACTATTTCAAGTCCAAAGCCAGCAAAAGCCAGGGCTCACTCTTTATGATGTACTTAGTATTCTGCTCTAATAAATAGTCCTTCAGATAAAGATAATAAATCTCTTCTTGCTTATATGACAGGTGTTGCAGATTATCTTTGATTCTGCTATCCCCTTAAGAAGAAACTCAAATGGCATGGGCTGAAAAAGAGGGAGATGATAAAATCCTTAGATTTATACCCATTCCTTTGTGGTATAGGCCTGAGGGAGCCATCCCAGCTGTATTGCTCAACAGGAGGCTGGAAAGGAGCTGGGAGCTGAGTGTTTATAAATTCTAAACTTTAAGTATACCGTAGCCTTTGGATTAATTTGTGGTACTGTTACCAGCCTTCCCACACTAGTCTCAGAACAACTAACCACTCTACAGACATTCACTGCTAGAGGTTGTGTCCATCCTAGAAAGACCTCAGAAAGCCTGAGCCTACTATGCAGCTGGGGTTACTATTGGTTGGTTTCTTGACTTTGAGTCTATTCTCTTAAATTAGGGCATTTAATAAATCCTTTGACAATTTTCTGTAGGCAATCTTAGAGAACTGACTAATGGTGAAGCTCTGGTTCCACAGTGATTCTGAATTAGATGCACTCATTTGCTAGCCCACACTTAAGTCCTGGTTTTTCATTTGTTTGTTTGTTGTTTGCCTTGTTTCCCCCTTGAGAAAGTATCTCACAATGTCACAATGTAACCCTGATTGATCTTGGACTTATTTATGATCTTGTCTCATCTTCCCAAGTATTGGGCTTAAATACCTTTACTACCATGCCTTGCCCACGTCCTTTTTAATTACCTGGAAGATAGCCAAGTATTTCCTGAAGTGTCAGATAGAAGAAAGCTACAATTTCTTCACTATTTGTTTGCAAGATGCATCTGAGGCATCTTGGAAGTAAACTTCAGACCACTGAGTAGAAATTGTAGACAGGAGGATTTCAGACAAAGGTAAGTGTTTTCCCTCACCATTGGGACAGCCTAGCAATCTCATAGAACATTGGCTACCGTTAGACTGTTTCCATATTGAACAGAATGACATTGTTCATTGAGAGTGAATCCTAAACAAATTACTGAGATTTCCCTGATGTGTATGTGTGTGTGTGTGTGTGTGTGTGTGTGTGTGTGTGTGAGAGAGAGAGAGAGAGAGAGAGAGAGAGAGAGAGAGAGAGAGAATTACAAAATTTAAGGATGCATTCCTAGAACACCTTTTTATTTCTTGCTTCTCTTAGAAGAGTCTGCGCTGAGGCTCCAGTCCTCCCTCTCTAATACCTGCTGTATCTCTGCCTTCACTTCAGAAGGACTCTCCATGTCAGTGACGGTAGGCTCTGACTGGCAGGTTAAATGTATATAGACACATTCCTGTGACTCCATATGCAATCTAGAATCATCTGGCAGGAGAGTTTCAGTGAAAAACTTCCCAGGTCAGATTGACCTGTGGGTAAATCTTGGGGGTTGTCTTGATCATATTGATTTCTGTGGGAAGGCTAGTCCATTATAGGCAGCACCCTTTCTTCAGTGTGGGTCTTGATCTGTGTATGAATAGAGAAGGGAGTGAGCAGAAACAGGCATGCATGCATGTGTGCATTTTTCTCTGCTCTTGACAGCAGATATACTGTGACTAGTTGTTTTAAATCCCTGATACTTTGGGTTCTGTGTAGTGATAGATTTTTTAGCCTAGAATTGCTTCTTTGTTGGTGTGTATTATCACAGTGTTATGTTTTGTTTATACCCAGGAGTATCGACCCAGGGAGTGGCACTATTAGAAGAGTTGCCTTGGTCATGGTATCTGTTCACAGCAGTAAAACCCTAAGTAAGACACACAGTAACAGAAATGAAACAAGAACAGTATGTGATATAGTTCTCACTCTGGCAATTTGTAAATTCTGAGGTTGATTGCCTTAAGGCCACTTTTTGCTCTAAGTTCACTGCAATCAATTTAGAAATGGTTGAAGATGATTTAAGGTCAATGAGAACAGATCATCTGTGCTTCTCGACTAGTGCCACATTGTGTGTGTTTGACAACATACACAAAGGGTATTAAGATAGAAGATCTGTTTTTTTGTGTGTGTGGATTTGCTTATCCACCTTCCAATATGATCTCACATTCTCTAATCTCTCCTCTGTTTAGAAGGATCCTTCATAAATGTGAATCTTTTACTGTTGGCTTTGTGTTTAAACGCTTTCATAATTTCTTTATAATTCCTATTAAGACCATACTTCTTACCATAACAAAACATAAATAATACCATAGGCTGTCATCCCATTACTACTTAAATTTCCTGCTTATTCCCCTGATACTACATTATTTGCTAAACTACTTGATATTTTTATCAACTCATTGAATAAGTTATACTGTTTCTTAAATCTAGGGCCTCATACATACCTCTGCCACTACAAATCTGTACACATGCCACTCTTTATTGAGATGAGGCTTTAAAATTGTTGTCTTTAAGTTGTTTCTTGGATCATCTCTGTATGAGTCTGCCTTCCTTTCCTCCTCTTCACTGTCTTCTGATCACCAGCTGAAACTTACAGCCAGCCTGCCCTGGTGTAATTCTTTTAAACTCTAGTAAAATGTCCCTTGAGTTTCAATAAAGAAAAAAGGAAAGAACGATAGACAGATAGAAAGCAAAAAGAAAGACAGGTTTCACCGCTGACTACAGAAAACACCTCAAAAAGTGTTGCTTGGTTCCTGAAGGGAACTGAGGGGCTGAAGAAACAGTTCAGTGGTTGAGAGCACTAGCTTCTCTTATAAAGAATTCAGGTTTGGTTCTTAGCATCCAAATTATGCAGCTCACAACTGCCTGTAACTCCATTCCAGGTCATCTGAAATTCTCTTCTGGCGTCCAGTGAAAGCAGCATACACGTGTGTATACACATATAAGTAAAAATAAAATATCATTTAAAAAACATGCATATATATTTTATCATGTAATATCTTATTCTCTTCAGGTTTATTTCTTGGTAAATCATAAACCGTATATGAGTAGGTAATACAGATGCCTTACATGCATGTTTTCTAACGTGTAACATGGTTCTTGCCATACCAAATGAAGAAGTAATGACTTGTACTTGAATCCTAATTCTGAGATTTATTAGCTATACAAACATGGAAAAACTACTTTCTCTGTATAAGTCTTTTTGTTTCTAGGTGTAAATCTTAGAAATGAAGGTTCTCTGTAGCCATCAGCTTGACTTTTCTCTGTCCAGTAAGTTGTGTAGGTGTTGTCTTCAGCAATAGATACTAATGGTTAGTTTCGATAGAGGAACAAACATCTTTGGCAATAGCCTTGGTTATGTAAGAGTTTCCAATGGGACCCTTTTGGCCAACGACTGGCTTAGCCATAACCAATTCCTGTACTGGAAAGTTCATTTGGTGATGAGAGATGTCCAGTATGGGGTCTGTCTCCCCTGTTACTCAGCAATTTCATTCAGATTGACTTTACACATGTATGTATGTTTATGAAGCTTTTATTAGGGTTTCCCATGACCGCTCAAATCGTCCTTAATTTTAGGTGTCCCTCCCTATATTTCTCTCTCTCTCTCTCTCTCTCTCTCTCTCTCTCTCTCTCTCTGTCTTTGCTCCTCTTCTTCACTTGATCATTCAAAACCAGGTCCCTCCCCTAACCCTCTCATGCATCCATAACTACTATTTTATTTTCTCTTTCTAGGGAGATCCCTCCCTCCCAGGTAGTCTCTTCCTCAGTAGGGTAACTATGTTCATCATTGAAGTATGAACTTGATGAGAGTGGGAGAAAGAAAACTGACATTCATTCTATTAGGTAAAAGTTGTCATGTTTTAGGCATTCATGTAAGTCCTTTGCACTATGTGGTCCTTGCCCATTATGCCATTATATACACTTTATTCCTTGTACTGATGGCCTCCATATACTGATGGCCAGAGGAGGACAAAAACAATATCAACCAGCGAGTCTGTGAAATCTCTTTTGGATCCATGACCTTTGTCTCATACTTTACTCTCAGACTCTTTGAAGAGTCCAAGAGGTTCTGTGATAATTTCTTATTAGACCTTGATGACAGAAACCTCAAGTCTGCCCTTTGTCACTATAGTTCTTAGACCAAACAGCTATATTATTATACCCCACTTCTGCTTTCTCTGAGGGTTTGAGTAGAGAAAATGTGGTACCTCTGTGAGATTGATTTTGGAAACAAGATCCATGTACACTTGACTTTCAGTCTAACATTAAGATTCAGTTATTCCTCATATGAATGACTTTCTTGAAGTCTGTAAATTTCCTGACCACTTGTCACCTCTTTAATACAACTCCACTCATTACTAATCTCCCTTCATTTGCTAATGAATGGAACCATGACCCAATGATAAAGTTAGCATAATATTTTGCCCAGCACTGTCATTGGGGCTTTTGAGTTTGAACTGAGATGTTAATATTTTGAAAACCACGCCTGAATCCTTGCACTTATTTAGGATAAAGTAGATTTTTTTATTTATTACCTTTATCATCAAGAATTAAAAAGTAAGCTGATGGAAGTCTTAAACCCTGGGCTTTCAAAGTCAATATTAGTATCATGTCCAGATAATTACTTTCTGTATTATCAACCTACCTATATCAGTCAAAAAACAGTTCTGAGGAGTCAATATGGCTTTGGAGGGAACAAAGGAGGCAATAGATCCTAACAGTACTCTCTGATGTCAGAGCTACACTAGTGCAGAAAAACCAACAGCATTGCTGAAGTGGGATCTTCAGGTTCATGGGTTTGAACCCATTTATATTTGGAGGGCTATAGAATCTTTAGGAGGTAGGGTCTGGCTGTCAAAGATGGCCCTCTGGAGGACTTCTTTCTTTTCTTTTCTTTTTTCTTTTTTTTTTAAGTTTTAGCCCAGCCTCACATATGTCCTGGTCTCTGCCAGTAGATGAAAAACTCTGGCCACCATGTCTTGTCTTTAATGTCATGATGGACTACTCTTTAAAATACCAATAGAAAATAAAGGTCTTACCTGGTCTGGTAACATGTGCCTACAATCCTAATTACTTGAGGCAGTGCTATCACACAAAGTTCAAGGCCACTCTGGGAAACAGTGTTCTTTCACAGCCACTCTGAGCAAGGCAGTGAGACCCTGTCTCAAAAAGATACAGCTCAATAGAATGATGCTTGACTGACATGAAGGAGCTCCTCGGTTCAATCCAGAATAATACCGGAATACATAAGTAAATGAATAATGGGGAGGTTGGTGAGTAAATCAGTACATAAACTGGCCCCCCGCCCCCAATTGATTCTTCCAGGTGTTTGGTCATGAAGAAAAGAAAAATGAGCTAGTACAATGTTGTCTAAGCACACTGTCAAGTCAAGTCTGTACAATATTTAAAGTAGGAACTATCTTGCATTTTAAACATAAAAGTAGACTTTGATGAAACACTATTTCATATACAGAGAGGCCTGAGGCTAAACAAAACATCTGATCTCTGTAATCATATAATCTAATGGGTTTGGGAATGACTGCAGTTCACGAAAGATGGAATCGTGAAGACAAATGAGAAAGCCAGTTGGAAATCAATATGCAAAACAGTCAGTGCATCAATCAGTAGCTCTCATAACTTAGTGCTCCAGGAAAAACCCACACACACTGGAGATAAGCAACACAAATGAAAAATAAAGCCATGCATATATACCTAATGTGCTGATCTAAAGACAGGGAAATTGAAGTCCAAGGTTACAGAAAGATACTCAGACTCCACAATACACAATCTACCTAAAAAGAAATAATATTTTGTGTGCCTCTTTACACATGTATAGCCTCCATGTGATTCTATGTCCAAGGGCCAAGAATTTTCTTTTCCTCGCCAAGAACAAAAATAATGTCGAACAATAATAACATTTTTTTCTGAAACATTACAGCCACAAGTGATTTGCATTCATCCATTGTGAAATGAAAATAGAACTTGTCAACTCTTCATGACTAGGGCATAAATCTTTATGCCACCTACATGGCAATGATATATAGTGCCATGTCAAGTTAATCACATCTAGTGGTGGGCAGATGTAAATAGAAAACTTGACAATGCAGAAGAAAAGCCCTTATGAACTTCCAGGTATAAATGTGGAAATTGGAATATGGGTTATAAGCTTTACAGTTTCAGAGCCAATACTCTGTTTCATATACTATGAAATAAAATTTGGACTGATGGTTTGTGACCAGGCATAGTCAAGAGTGGTAGTTTCTTTCTTAAGAGCTGCAAAAGTTTTCTGAGGG
This sequence comes from Rhynchomys soricoides, assembly GCA_019843965.1. NCBI lineage: Eukaryota > Metazoa > Chordata > Mammalia > Rodentia > Muridae > Rhynchomys > Rhynchomys soricoides. The sequence goes on along the minus strand of JADRCH010000004.1, from coordinate 33,346,253 downwards.
TATCAGAAGAAGCCTGAAGCAACTAGTAATGGCATCTAAGTAAGAATGTGTTTCATTTCCTGATAAATATTTGGGAGGTAAATCGAAGCTTATATAACTGCTGAAATACTTGTGAGCCTATCATCTCTATCACTGTGTAGGAATCATATCATTCTTTAATCTCAGAGCATACTGTGTACTCTGTACAATACAGATTTCTTAGAATGTCTCCTCTGGCTTATGACAAAGATAAATAAACTGTGTATTTCCTAGCATAAGGTGTTGCTGCACACCCAGTTCCTGATGTATGTAGCTAAAGACAGACCAGCCCATTGTTGAATTTTTCCAGCCAAAGGACATTTGCTGGCACAGAGGAAACAAAATTGAACAGATTAAAATAGACAAAGAGTATTAAGGTCAGCCCTATCTCAGCATGCTCACATTTATCTCCCATTCTGCTTGGGAGGAGAATGTGGACAAATTGTCTTAATGGTGAGAAAAGCAACCTTATCTTCTGTTCAGGTCACAGACATCTGACACTTACACAATCACTTTGCCACTTGAAGAGATGCCTCCTGTTACTGAGCTGGAGTCCTGTGAGCTGGTCTCATTGCAGACATGACTGTACTACAGGTATAGAACTGAGTCTTCAAAACCATAATAGAAAGATATGCAAATAAGGCTGGGTTCATTGTTTCTTCTTAGCATGTCAGTACTACGTTTATTGTAAATTAAAATTATGCTAGTAGACTCTCCTGCAACTCAAACATTCTAATAAGTGAACTAAAATTAGTTACTGCTGCTGCCCTGAAAACCCTCAAATGACCTTGACTTTCAGTTAGCTCTCATTATTCTACCTTATGCTTCTTTGGGCTTGATTGACCTTGTCTCAGATAGATCTTGAGAGCTGAGTTTTCTGCTATCTGAACTCAATACCTCATTTTCCTTTCTTAGGGTTGGTTAAGTAGCAATGGGTTAGGATCACATCAGTTTTACTGAAGCTGAACCCTGTGGTTTTTCTCATCTTTTATGGCATTGTTAAAGATTATATTTATGGTCTCTGATAAGCTCGGATTTAAAGAACTTTTATGGACACATCAAGGCCTGGCATTTATTTTGCTTGCCTCTTTCCATTTTCTCTGGAATAGTTTAAAAACCAACTTATGAAAACCAATCCAGTATACTCTATTGTACTCAGTATTGGGAAAAATAAATACAAATACGTGCCTAAATTTATGTATCCTTTTGGAAAAAATTATTGTGTGCACTCTGATACTGATAGTGCAGCTCACCAGACTAAAGCATGAGCTCTCTAGAGCAGCTTCCTGTGGGGTGGTTATCTATGTCTGCTTTCCTTTTGAAGCTCTAATTTTGTTTTTTAATGGTCTCTTTCATATAAAGTATACTGTCAAAACCTATAAATGGAAAAATTTGGAAACTGCAAAGCTACGTTCCTTTTGAATGTATTCATTATGGAAATTTTATTTATAGTAGGTCTTAACCACTGGCTTTGTGAAGTTTGAGTATTGCAATGTAAAACTCAGTTTTGTGTGCATTTGTGAGTGCACCTCTATATAGGCCTGTTGTAATGGATTCATTAGTTCTTCTATCCTAAAAATGTATCGGATGTCTAACATATCCCAAATACTCTTCAAAGCATTCAAAACAGAGTAGTGAACAGTAAAGAGTTCCTTTGTGCTGGAATTTGCTTTCTGGTAAAGGGGTATAGTTTCTGTCAGTATTTAAAGGTGTGTGTGACATGCTCTCATTACAGTAAGTATTCTATATAGCTTTATGCTATTATGTCCATTTGAAGCTACTTAGAAACTGATGAGGAATACTTTATCAGAAAAAGTTCTTGGAAATGCTATTTTTGAAGCTTGTTATTTTAAGCTGAAAAGAAACAGTTAGCAGTCTAATGCAACCTAATGCATATTTTGATGGGCCAGTAATGTGGCTCAGAAGGTAAAAGTGCTTGTTGCTAAAGCACAACTCCTGCCCAAGTTGCCCGATGACTTCCATTTATGTGCTATGATGGTCCTATGATAAGTAAATAAATGTCATGAAATATATAATATAAAATACAAATTCAACAACTTTGTAATTACATTTCATCTATTTATTTTATTCTATTGTGTTCTACAGAAGAGCGGAAGGGATATGCATAATACATTTAACTAATTAATTTAAATTAATTCATCTGCATGGAAGCTGACAAGTCCTTTCTGAATAATAACTCAGGATTGGCTGTTTGTTATAGAAGTGGTTAAGAGCTGGAAGGTTGTGAAGTAAGAGATTTCTGTATTACCAGGGTGAAATCAGCATTTTGTTTTATTCAAGTATCAGTTGATTGGGTGGCATCCAGCCATATTTTGATAGCCAGCCTACTCTGTCTACTGACATAAATATTAATCACATACAAAACACAGAAAACTCAGAGTAATTTTTTTAGTCAAATACGTGTACACCCTAAGGCCCCATCAGTTTAACAGATGAACTGAATCTATACTATACCAAACAACCTGCTTTTTAAGGGTATATTCCAGGTTTATAAGAATTAAACATTAGACAAATATTGGGAACTCAATTAATTAATAAGTTTGTAAAATTCTATATTAATAAATACATCCTTCCATATACAGTTAGCTATTGTACATTTTTTCTCAAAAAAATTACCCAGTGGCTGCACTATTTATTTACCATATAAGCATTATTAGGAATTTATTGTCTAGGAGGCACTCTGGTAAATCAGAGTTTATATTAGAAGGAAAAAAAAAAACCCTGAAACAAGGATATTAGATGATATAATCACACTATTTTTCTAAGAATAACATATAAGTTGTTCAGAAGAAATGTTGTTACATGTGGTCCTTTTGGATGGGGACAGCGTGAGGACAAGATGTAGCTGCTACCATCTCCCGGTTTCAATGGCGGATCCATCAGGATTTGCTTTCAGAGGATTTAGGTTTAATAAGACTTACACGATTAGGATTTTAGTTATCGACCCACCGATTGAGTTGCTGTTGCTTCTGAAAAAAAAGAAATGTTACACATAAACTTCATAAAATTGAGGGCTGTTGTCATTTTTTATATTGTTATACATCCTTCACCATGGCTTCACATTCCACAGTTGTCTGAGGTCAAATATGGTCCAAAAATACAAATAGAAAATTTTAGAAGACATTTTGGGGAGAAATTTTTCCTAATATTTTGTTAAGAAAGAATTTTCTTCCAAGGATTTAAACTTGAAAACAATCTGCTGACCTTTTTTGGTAATCATTTGAAAAATATTCTTAGGATTTTTAGCACATACAGAACTAAAATTGTAAGGGATTATCATAAGTAATTACGATTTTTATTAAGAAAGTTGTGACAATTTTGAAATTTTTCTTCTTAAACATCTCAATGGAGAAAATGTTTAGACTTAATTATGTTTAAATTTTATCTTAAAGTCTTACATCATTTCTCTTTCTCCAACTCCTCACATGTCTATTCTGTTTCATGCATCCTCTCAAACTAATGACTTCTTTTTCTTTAATTACTATTGTTACGTATGTATATATGCAAATACATGTAAAAATGCAACACACTGTGTAATTACAGTATTGGTTTTATGTATGATTTCAGGGCTGACCATTTGGTATTGGATGACTAATTAGGGACACATCCTTAGGGAATACTAATTCCCCCTCTCTCAGCAATTGTTCCTTGTTTTTAACTCTTCATCCAGGCTTGGGACCCTAGGGGTTGTCTCCCTCCCTTGCTGGCATATCAACTTGTGTTGTGACTGTTCCAGCCTTTTTGAAGCAGCCATTGTGTTGAGATCTCATGAGTGTAGCTTTCCTGTCACATAGTCTTGTAGAAGACTTCCTAGTCTTCTGGCTCTTAAATATATGCATCCCTTTGTTCCTGATGCTCCTTTAGCTTTATATGCAGAAATTGTGTTGTAAATTTATCAGCTGAAGCTAGGCAGTTCTCTGCATTTTCTGAGTTGAGGCTTTCTGTAATGTTTCCCATCTGCTGCAAACTTTCATTGATGAAAAGCAGGAGCTATACTTCTCTGTAGGTTTAGGATCCTGTTAGAAATAGTAGTGGTTTAGGAAAGTTACAGTAATAAGTTTCCTAAGATTCATGACCTCCCTGGTCCAGAGTTGTTGGCTGGGTTTAGAGTACCAGGAATAAATTTCCCCCTGTGAAGTGGGTTAAAACATTAGTAGGTTAGAACTCTGGAAAAGCACTACTTTTCTAAGGTTAGTTTTTAGTGCTTTCTAAGGTCTCTATTTTTAAGCACAGGAAGTAATGCTGAAAGCATGTGACCATTCCTTCTATTGTTATTCTTCATTCATTTAACAGACTGGACAGCTTATTCTCAGTGAGTCAACCTATAGTTTTATTAAAATTATTATAGACATTATTTGCATATTTAAATAGAACAGGATATGATATTTTGGTAGATACAGTTATAATCTTTGGATACTTTTGAATCACCAGAGTTACAGCTTATTGAAAGGTAAACTCCATAGGCTATTTTGATCTTCGACTAAATTGCTGTTGACTTATTTACTAAGGATTTTATTATAATTATATTAATTGTTGCTTTACATTTGTGCGATTCCATTCTGTATTAGTAATGCTTCATTAAGTCTAGTGGGAGCATAAATGATGAATGGCCAAAGCAAAATTCATCACTGAAATCAAAAGGTAGATGAACTTCCTCTTGAGTAGTGAGAATAGAAATCGGTGTGAGCTAAGTGTGCAGGGCATCTTTCCTCTGCTCTAAAGCAAACGGGATATTCTGGAGTATGTATAAAAAATTCTGTTACCGATGTCATTTGTCATCTTGATTATTGCAATTAGACAGACTCTCAAAACACTTTTATTTGGTCTTCTCTGTTGGCAATTGAGATTGAGCACGTCAAATATTTATTTTTCATTTGTAATTCTATATATTTATAATTCTATATTTCTTTATCTGTGAGGTATTTAGTCAGTTAATTTGCCATTTTATTAGATAGTTTACTTTTTTGGTGCTTAATTTATATATATGTATGTATGTATATATATGTATATATGTATGTATGTATATATATATGTATATATGTATATGTTTTAATTTTTTTTCTCATATACTACACCCCAACTCCCTCCATTACCCCTGCACCACCCCTTCCTTAGATCCACACCCCATCCTTCCCACCCTCAGAGAAGGACAGGCCTCCCAAGGACATCAGCCAAACATGGCATAACAAGCCATAATAAGGCAGGCAAATACTATCACGTTAAAGTTGGACAAAGCAACTCAGTATGAGTAAAAGGATCCCAGAGTAGGCAAAAGCATCAGGGACAGCCCCTGCTTCCATTGCTAGGATTTTCACAGGAACACCAAGCTACTCAACCATAAAATATATGCAGAGGATATAGGTCAGAATCCCCTACAGGCTCCCTGTTCTTTATATATTCTAGATAGTAGTCCCCTGCCTGATGTGCATTGGACTGCTTCCTTGCCTTGCCTGCTGCCAGGGCCAGGCTTGAACTGTGGACAAACAGGAACCCAGGCATGTCTCATGTTGCTTAAGACAAAGCAATGTCAGTCTTTCAAGTTCCTCCTCCACAGGAAGGCCTCTAAGATGTGCTGGGCCTGACAGCCAGCCAAAGAATGAGCCTGCCCTGGAACCTGTGTCCCCACCAAAACCATTGACATCACAGAAATGTAGTGGGATGACCATTTGGGTAATCAGTAAGTCTGTCGTTTTAATTGATACATAGGTCATGGTACAATATATCCTTCTCAAGTCTCTGAGGGTTTGAACCCACTGATCAACCATCTGTGTTTCATGGTAAATAATTGGATAAGAAAAAGTAATATAAGGTCTGAGGATATGAAAGTTTCTAAGAAAGTGTTTAAAGGTCTAAGAGGGTGTTTTGAGGCTAGTAAATGTAAGTTATAAAGGATGTAACTTTTTATAAACTTAAGAGATTCTTATAAGTTTCAGGGAATCCACCCAATTCCACCTCTCACAGGTCAAATGGACTCAAGATAAGAACTGTCAATTAACAAACAACCTGTTTCTCTCTTCATCTTCCTATCCTGAGGGTGGGATCTATCACCCCACCACACACTTGCCTATTCCTGAGGATGGGGTCTATTTCCCTTTCCTTCATCCTGAGACCCTCACCCCTCCTCCAACTACCAAGACCATAGACCTAAGAGTTTCAAATGTACACCTAAGAAAATGTTTTCCTCCCTCGATTTCTTGACTTTATCTTCTGCCCCTGATATCCAGGTATTCTCTTAGAGCCTGCATCCAGGAATGTTCCAAAACAGTTACCCACACGTGCTTTGGTTGACCCTCATAGATGCTTCTACTGAGTCTGCACTTTCCTAGCCACAAATAATCCTTCAGATCCTAGACAGCAATGAAACAGCCAACTCTCCCAGGACTTGACTAGCATCGCAAATTTTTTAGGATCCCCCCAAACAAAACTGAGCTCCAATGTCAGCAGGAAGGAGTCATGAATTTTACAGCACCCCTTATTCACTTAAAATCAATAAAAGCCTGGGATATTTGGTTTCAGACTAGGACAAGGAACTGAGTTGCATATCTTACATACCAAAGCTGACCTGGCTTCCAGGTTCTCCTAGTATCCTTCAGTCCCTGTTATATCCTGCCCCAAATCTTGAACTTTTCAGCCCAGGGGCTAGGTTGTCCTTCCCCCAAAGGCTCCTTCTTATATAATCTAGATATTTTGGACTCTCTCTCTCCCTTCCTCTCTCTCTCTCCCCCCTCTTTCTCTCTCCTCCTCCTCTTCTTCTTCCTCCTCCTTTCCTTTTTCTCTTCTCTCTCTGTGAGTGCCCTTTCTCCCCCTCCCCTGCCCATGGCAACTCCCCTGACCTCAATCCTTAGGGCCAGTGAACTCATCTGAGAGCAGCTTCCCAATACATCTGTTTTTACTATATAATCTAATCTTATTTGAATTGGCTCATTTCATCTGCTGAGAAATAACCTATCAGTGTTTATTTAAGTTCTTAAATATGAAAATTGTTCAAACAATGATTGCAACGTCAAGTTAAAATGAATATCTACCCAGTATATCTTTTCACTATGGAACAAGCAAGTTAATTAGAGTGTGAGAATACATGGATAATAACATATTTGTCACTTGTAGGCATCAGCATTTGGAGTGAAAGAGGTAGATTGTGATATCACACTTTTGTAGATCTTCATAACCAGGGAGGACACTTATTTCCGATGGATAGTTTTACTGTGGCTTCACTTTGCAGCTAGGAGATTGCCTATTACTGACTCTTGAGGTTTCTTCCAAAGCTGTAGAGAAGTATAAGATAATTCTGCAGCATTGGAATAATTTTGATGTCTTTTAAAAGCAAATTTTGTGAAGCAATTGGAAGTATAGAAACAAAGGTGAATTCATTATAATCCATTCTGAATGGCAGTCAAGGTGAAGAACAAAACCCAGAAAATAACATTAAGTCATATTGGGATTGCGTACAAGGATTGCAGAGTTCTAAAGCCCTTATGGGTGTATTGTTGAAAGACAGAACGATCTCTCACACAAAAGCAAAAACTTAAGAGAAACCAGAGGATTTGAGGCTTTACCTGAAGTAGTCATGGAAATAAATGTCCCTGCTCTTTCAGTCCATTTGAACTGAAAAAGAGTGAAATTCATTTTAATGCTTTTCAAATCCTTTCAGTATTTCATGTATTCTAACTTCTCCAAGAAGCTCCAGGGAGCAAGGAAATCCTTGCGATTCTATCTTTGTTACAGTGGCCTTCACTGAGGGGAGCAGTTTGTCTTGAAAGTGGCTTAAATTGAAAGAAGCCTCCTACTGGCATGGGCTCAACAATTCTGTCAGGAGCCTGTTGTCATTGTTTGAAAATGATGTTAGAAAAACACATGAACAGCAATAGACAGTCCTCGAAGTCCAAGGGTCTGTTTCTTATGAGATGCCTCTGAGCAGAGGCTGGGTTGTAGAGATCAATGCATAGCAATGTATTATCAAGCTAGCAGACTTGGAATACCTCCAGGGTAAAGTTCAATTACCAAAGCTTGGTTGGAAAGTTTTAGGGTATATGCTGGGTTTTGAAGTAACTGAGACAAGTCTCAGTTTTGGGGATCCCTTCAAACATCACAGCTGGTAGGATAATGGTCCATGTGAGGTAAGAAGGAAATCCAGTTCAACATGACTTTAGTTATCTGGTGTTGGTTCAAACTTCTAGAATCAACTCTGAGCATTTTATTTTTGACAGTTAAGCACAGTACTGTAGTGTGTAATTTTTATTTTTTTTTAATTTTTAAAATTTTTTTAAATTTTTCATACTTTATTTACATTTCAAATGTTCCCCCCTTTCCAGATCTCCCTTTGGAACCTCCCTATTTCCTCCCCCCTCCCCCTGCCACTATGGGGGTATTCTCCCCCTCACCCACCCACGCATTCTCATCTTCCCTCCTTGGCATTCTCCTCTACTGGGGGATCTAACACTCTCAGGCCCAAGGGCCTTTCCTCCCCCTGATGGCTAGTAAGACTCTCCTCTTCTGCATATGTGACCAGCACCATGGGTCCCTCCATGTGTATTCTGTGGTTGGTGGATCAGTCCCCAGGAGTATCAGGGGGTCAGGCCAGTTGCCACAGTTGTTGCCTCCATGGGGATGCAAATTCCCTCAGCTCCTTCAGTCCCTTCTCCAAGTCCTCCATCTGGGACTTCACACTTAGCCCTACTGTTGCTGAGAAGTGACTCTTGGGTATTTCGAACTTTTGGGCTAATAACCACTTAACAATGAGTACATACCATGTTCATTCTTTTGTGACTGCGTTACCTTGCTTAGGATGATATTTTCAAGTTCCATCCATTTGTCTGAGAATTTCATGAAGTCATTGTTTTTAATAGCTGAGTAGTATTCCATTAAGTAAATAGCACATTTTCTGTACCCATTCCTCTGTTGAGGGATATCTGGGTTGTTTCCAGATTCTGGCTATTATAAATATGGCTGCTATGAACATAGTGGAACATGTGTCTTTATTACATATTGGAGCATCTTCTGGGTATATGCCCAGGAGTGAAATAGCTGGGTCCTCAGGTACTATTATGTTCATTTTTCTGAGGGTCCACCAAAACGATTTCCAGAGAATTTGTATCAACTTGCATTCCCACCAGCAATGGAGGAGTGTTCCTCTTTCTCCACATCCTCGCCACATTGTCACCTGAGTTTTTGATCTTAGCCATTCTGACTGGTGTGAGGTGAAATCTCAGGGTTGTTTTGATTTGCATTTCCCTGATGACTAAGGATGTTGAACATTTCTTTAGGTGCTTCTCGGCCATTCGAGTTTCCTCGGAGAATTGAGAATTCTCTGTTTAGAGAATTTTTTGTTTATTCTCTTCCCCATTTTTGATAGGGTTATTTGGATCTCTGGAGTCTAGCTTCTTGAGTTCTTTGTATACATTGGATATTAGCCCTCCATCAGATGTACGATTGGTAGCCTCCCAGACTTTAAGCTGTACTACAGAGCAGTAGTGATAAAAACTACATGGTATTGGTACAGTGACAGGCAGGTAGATCAATGGAATAGAATCGACCAGAAATGAACCCACACACTTATGGTCACTTGATCTTTGACAAAGGAGCTAAAACCATACAGTGGAAAAAAGACAGCATCTTCAACAAATGATGCTGGTTCAACTGGCAGTCTACATGTAAAAGATTTCGAATTGATCCATTCCTATCTCCCTGTACAAATCTCAAGTCCAAGTGGATCAAGAACCTCCACATAAAACCAGATACACTGAATCTAATAGAAGGGAAAGTGGGGAAAAGTCTCGAACACATGAACACAGGGGAAAAGTTCCTGAACAGAACACCAATGGCTTGTGCTCTAAGATCAAGAATCGACAGATGAGACCTCATAAAATTACAAAGCTTCTGTAAGGCAAAGGACACTGTAAATAGGACAAAATGGCAATCTACAGATTGGGAAAAGATCTTTACCAATCCTACTTCTGATAGAGGGCATGTAATTTTTAAAAACAATCCACACTAATACCAGCCACTTGCTTGCAACATGGTCTCCCCATCCCTATGGCTATCCCCAAGTGGCAGTCTGTCCAATTTCCTGCAGTTCGCTGCTGCTGAACCATTCATATCTTTCTGGCAGCCACTGGCTCTAAATCCCTAGCCCCATTAAATGAAGACTCTAGAGGCTTATAATTTATCAGTCAGATTTACAGAACTTTAAATTCTCAACCCCCAAAATGCCTACACAAAGAACTCAAAACTCAATTGATATTGTTACAATTGCCCACCTAGATTGGGCACATGAGACCTATATTATTCTGTCACTCTTCTAAGATATCCATAGCTACCTGTAACTCTTTCAAGACACATGGATCAGGTTCAACTTCTTCCTTCATTTCTCCCCCCCCCCCTTGGACCCAAAAGGCATGCCTCCTTCTCATCTAGAGACTGACTTTTTGTTGTCTTTATTATCTAATCAATTATATAGGGAAAAAATCTGCTACATAGTACAACCTTAGGGGGGAAAAATCTAATTACAATGATCACAATAAATCTTGAGGCATGAGTATATCTAAACTCCTTTGCAAAGTTCATTTCTTTTGCAAAGTATCTGCTATGTATTCCTTAAGAATTGATCCTATTGACTGAGAAACAATGCTCAGGATAAAGGTCTATGGAAGAAAGCATAACATTGACCTAGAGATAATGCTCAAGAGTCTAGGAAATGTCTGTGATAAACATCATAGTCTTAGAAATTAGGTTGAGCTAACCTAAAGAAAGAGATAGCCAAAAATGTACAAGAAGCCTACAGAACATCAAATAGATTGGACCAGCAACGAAAATCCTAATCAAATTAATAATCAAAACACTAAATGCACAGAACAAAGAAAGAATATTAAAAGCTGTATGAGAAAAAGACCAAGTAACATATAAAGGCATACCTATGAGAATTATACCTGACTTCTCAACAGAGACTCTAAAAGAGAAGATCCTGGACAGATGTTATCCAGACCCTAAAAGAACACAACTGCCAGCCCAGGACACTATACCTAACAAAACTCTCAATCATCATAGATGAAAAAACAGAACAAAACAAAACAAACAAAAAACAAAAAAACCCCAAGGTATTCTATGACAAAACCAAATTTAAGTAATATCTTTCTACTAATCCAGTCCTGCAGAGGATACTGGAACAAAATCTCCAATACAAGGAGGGTAACTACAACCAAGAAAACATAAGATGGCTGGAGAGATGGCTCAGCGGTGAAGAGGGCTGATTGCTTTTCCAGAGTTCCTGAGTTCAATTCCCAGCTCATGACCATTTGTAACAGGATCTGATGCCCTCATTTGGTGTGTCTGAAGACAGCAAAAGTGCACTCATATACATAAAATAAAAAATAATCCTTAAAAAAAAAAACACTCTAGAAATTGAACATTTCAAACAAACCCAAAAGAAGAGAGTCATGCACACATAATACCACCTCTGGCACAACAGAAACTGAGGAAATTAAAAAAAAATCAACAGAACCTACTACAAAAGCCTCTACTCTATAAAACTGGAAAACCTAGATGAAATGGATGATTTTCAAGACAGATACCACCTACCAAAGTTGAATTAAGACTAAGTAAATGACCTAAACAGTCCTATAACCTCTAAGGAAATAGAAATGATCACTAAAAACCTCTCAACCAGAAAGAGCCCAGGAACGGATGATTTTAGTGCAGAATTTTACTAGACCTTCAAAGAAGAGCTAAGACCAATACTCCTCAGTGTATTCCACAAAACAGAAAGAGAAGAAACACTACCTAATTTATTCTATGAAGCCACAGTTCACCAAATACCCAACAAAGAAAAAGAACTTCAGACCAATTTTGTTTATGAATATTGAGGCAAAAATACTCAATAAAATTGTTGTAAACAGAATCTAAGAACACATCAAAGCTGTCATTCAACACAGTCAAGCGGGCTTCATCCCAGGGATGCAGGGATGGTTCAATATACAAAAATCCACCGATGTAATATACTCTATAAACAAACTCGAGGGAAAAAAAAAAACCATATGATCACATTAGATGCTGTAAAAGCATTGGATAAAATACAACACCCCTTCATGTTATAAGTATTGAAAAGATCAGGAATTCAAGGCCCATTCCTAAAGCTAATAAAAGCAGTATACAGCAAACCAAAAGCCAACACCAAATTAAATGGTGAAAAACTAGAAGCAATCCTACTGAAATCAGAGACAAAACAAAGCTGCCCATTCTCTCCCTATCTATTCAACATAGTACTCAAGGTTCTAGCCATAGCAATTAGACAACAAACGGAGATCAAAAGGATACGATTTGGAAAGGAAGAAGTCAAGATATCACTATTTGCAGATGGTATGATAGTATACTTAAGTGACCAAACAAATTCCACCAGAGAACTCATACAGCTGATAGACATACTCATACAGCAGGATATAAAATTAACTCAAACAAACAGTAACCTTCTTCTCCTCAAAGGATCAATGGGCTGAGAAAGAAATTAAGGAAATGACACCCTTCACAATAGCCACAAGTAGTATAAAATATCAAACAAAGAATAGATATAGAAAATGTGGTTCATTTACACAATGAAATAACTATTCAGCTATTAAAAATGAAAACATCATGAATTTTGCATGCAAATGGATGGACTAGAAAATATCACCCTGAGTGAGGTAACTCAGACCCAAAAGGGCATGTATGGTATGTACTCACTGATAAGTGGATATTAGCCAAAATGTACAGAATACCTAGGATACATCCTACAGACCATAAGAAGTGTAACAAGCAGAAAGGCCCAAGTGAGGAGACTTCAATCCCACTTAAAAGGGGGAAGAAAATAGTCACAGGAGGCAGAGAGAGGGGGAGGGATCTAGGTGGGAGAAGGGAGGGGCAAGGAAAAGGGGTAACAGGATCAGGTATGGGGTGTGGAACAGGAGAGAAGCCCAGAAGGCCAAGAGAATGAATGGAAATAAGCAGCCTTGGGGAGTGGGAGGTAGGGGTACCTTCTAGAAAGTACCAGAGACCTGAGAGGTGAGACACTCTCAGGACTCATTGGGAATGACCTTAGCCAGAGTGTTCAATACGGTTGGGAGGGAACTCAGAAGAGTCCACCTCTGGTAGAAAGACAGGACCTCAAGTGGAGGGACAGGGTTACTAACCCACAGTCAAAATTCCCAACCCAGTATTGCTCCTGTCTAAAAAACTGCAGAGACAAAACTGAAGATAAGGCTGAAGGAATTGTGGTCCAATAACTGGCCCAGTTTGGAATTCATCACATGGTGGAGCCCCAAGGCCTGACACTACTATGCTATGATGTGCTTACAGAGGGGAGCCTTGCATGGCTGTTCTCTGAGATCCCCTACCAGTAGCTGACTGAGACAGAAGCAGATACACCCAACTGAAGTCAAGGACCCCTATGGTTGAATTAGGGGAAAGACTGAAGATGCTGAAAGGGAGAGCAACCCCATATAAAGACCAGCAGTCTCAGATAATTGAGACCTCAGAGAGCACCTAGAGACTGAGCCACCAACCAGAGGCATACAAAGGCTGGTCAGAGGCTCCTGGAACATATATAGCAGAGGTCTGCCTGTTGTGGCCTCAGTGGGAGAAGATGTGCTTAGTTGTCGAGAGACGTGAGGCCCCAGGAAAGGGGTAGACCTGGTGTGTCCCAGAGCACCCTGTTGGAGGCAAGGGGGAGGAGGAATGGGATGAGAAACTTTGGGAGGCTTAGGGAGGATCTTTCTGCCTCCAAACCTTCTCATATACCTCCCCTTGCTCTCTTTCAAATTCATGGCCTTTGTTTTCATTAATTGCTGAATTCTTCTTGAAGCTGGCTCATTGTGTTATGCTTTCTTACTTTTCTGTTATTCAAGATGAAAAGATGAATTGAAAATTCTGTCTTATTCCCCATCAAATATAAATACTGATAAAATAAACGGACATATATGGTATGTTGAATTACTTATGTAAAATGTGATTTTTTTCTTCATCTTGATCATCTACAACAAGTTTCATAATAGTTTGCTTCCTCCTTCTTTTCTACTTTTTATCTCTCAAACTATTCAGAGGCAGGCCTGGTATAGTCTGGGTCCTCCAGTTAACTAAGGAGATTATATTAAGATGGGCATGGTACTGGGTGATGTGTAGACCTGGCATAAGGGGGACTTGAAGCAGAGATGAAAGGCCAACAGAAACTATGTTGGACAGACCTTGGCTTTCAAAATCAACTGCAAATACAATGTTAAGGTAAGCATTATAGATGATTGTGAGCGAAGCATAATGTTCCCACACTGATTTGAAATAAGTGACCCTGCATTTTGTTCTGCCTGGAAGGCTTAGATTATATGGCTCAACCTGTTTCTAAATAGAACTACCTTGGTTTTAAAAGGTTCTGCTTATTCTGAGTAGCTTAGTTTTCTATCAGTGTGCCCAAGGTCACAGCATACAGCTGAGCTGAATGCACTCTGTCCATTCCAAGCATTGCCATTTGCAGTGTTGGCAAGGGGACTGGCACTTTGGGCAAGCATATTTCTGCTAGGAGTGTGATTTTCATACTTAGGGTTCCTTGCTAGCCATGCCTTTGGATAATGGCTACAGTAGAACGTTTTTCCCTCACAGCCATCTTTTCCTGGCAAGAACTGTTAGCAGGATTTCATACATAAATGTGCCTTACTCTGAATAGACTCCAAAGTATTGCTTCGAAGCCAATTACACTTCCTCCATAGAATGCACTTTAATTGCCTGCTTTTAATTTTATCAACACCTCTGCCACTTTGCAGTTCTTTGAGGTGGGGACAGGTTAAGGAGAGTTAAGTGCTACCCCATGGTGCACAGTGGCTCATATTTCTTGCTTATCTTTTTCCAATTGCTTTTCCCTAGAGCAAGAAAGAAATTTTTCAAGTCTAAGATTTCCTTTTGAGAAGAGAAGTGGCTTGTCAGAATTGATAATAATCTTTTAGTAAGATTAGGCAAAATATAGAGAACCCCATCTAGCTTTTAATTTAAAAATCATATTTGCTCTTTAGAAGTTTAAAGATAGATGTCATTGTTGTTGTAATGGGCATTTACTAGGTTCTTATAATCCACTACGAAGACAAAGAGTCATGAGCGGTGAACACCTCAGTGGGATTATTAAGATTCAGACTGATACAGTCTAATGGCCTTATTCTCTAGTTTTTTGTTTTGTTTTTTAATTGAAGGGTATCTGACTCTTTTTATTTTTGCAATTAACATTGTGACTAATCTAAATCCTGACATGAGTTAGACTCCAAAACAAAGCCCAGTGCTTTGACACCATTTGCCACTGTTGTCAGTGTTTCTGACAAAACATACTTTTAGAATAGTTGGCTTGGCACTCTAGGGATGTGCTCTTGGAGAGCTTTATTTAAACATTTTTACACTTCCGAAGCACTCTCTTCAGGCTTCAGACTGAAGAGCACAGTAAAAGCCACTGTCCTTGGGGACCTCGGTGAGTTATTGACTTCATTTGGCTAGCCTCATGGGATCTCATTTGGTTTTCAGTGAGCAATATTATTATGTCCACACATACGAGATACACAGAAGGTGAGAAACCACATTGTGACCGCCACTTATTCTCACTTTCTAGTACTCATTCATCTTGCTGTGCTCAGGGAGATGAGCACCTGACTCAGTGGCCTTTGACACCCTGGGAAGGTTGTCTCTGGCTGAGAGTACACTGATTGCTTTAGTTGTCTGACTGAAATGAGGAAAGAAGAAGTCTTTATATTTGTCCTAAATTCTACTCAGGTTCTGAATGTGATTCTCAGTGCATTTAGGAAACAGGATTATCCATGGTCTGTCAACTACTGAACTTCAGACAAGCTTTTGTCATTTCTTATAGTTAGAAATGTAATCTGTGTGTTCACCAAGGATGGGGAAGGATACTTTAAGAAGGAAAACTTAGAATCAGTACTTTTCAGCCTTGCTACTTTGTAACTTCTGTTGTGGAGTCTCTCTCTCTTTCTTCTTGCTTTATGAGCCAGGAATTAAAGCTGTATGTTTTAAATTTAGAAAGACATGGGCTTCAGCTACACCCCTCCACTTTCTAACTACATGGCGCTTAGCTGAGAAACTTTAAATATCCTCAAAAGTGTAACTGAGAGTTATTAAACTGGGTTTAACAGCAAAACAAAACATTATTAATAGTAAATTCACTACGATTCCTAACTTTTATTAAAGATAAGTTCACTACAATTCCTAATTTATGTTGTCACATAATGTCAATACTCATTTAGCAGTGGTCCTTACTATTGTCTCTCTGAAAAACAAAGGGAATCTTCACCCTGGGTAGGAATTACATCTAGAAGTACTCTCAGCATCTTCTCTTCACAAACATTTAGACTAATATCATTGACTTCCTTTCATTACCTTTTCTCAGTGATCTCCCCCTCCTCTCTTTCTCCCTCCCTCCCTCTCTTCCCACTGTGTGTGTGTGTGTGTGTGTGTGTGTGTGTGTGTGTATACATGAATATACACATGTAAGTTTATGCAGAGGAGAGAGGTTCAACTCCAGTGTTTTTCTCAATTGCTTTTCTGCTTTACTTTTTAAGATATTCTCTCTCTTAATCAGGAGTTCATTGTCTCAGCTACACTTGCTGCCTAACAAGACATAGCATTCTTCCTGTCTCTGAGTTTAATCCCCAGAAGCCATATAAAAGCTGGACACAGTTACAAGTATCTATAACCCAGCACTGGGATGAAACTCAGAGCCTCAAGCTTGTTTGGAAAGACATTTACTTTCTGGGCCATCTCCCTCTACTTTCTGAGCTATCTCCCTCTACTTTCTGAGCCATCTCCCTCTACTTTCTAAGCCTCTTCTGTTTTTTTTTTTCTTGTATTGAAAATAGATTTTAAAAATCTATTTTCCAAATAAATCTAAATAAAGCTATAAGGTAAATGTAAAAACAATTTATTCTGATTACTGTTTCTCATCCCTCAACTCCTCCCAGTTCTTCCTCCCCTCCCCTCTCATCCAGATCCACAGCTTTTCTGTTTCTCTTAGAAAACAAGCAAGCATCCAAGGAATAAAAGCAAAGTAAAATAAGAAAAGATAAAATAAAACAAAAACCAACAAGTTGGCATAGGACCAAATGAACAAAACAACAACAACGATAATAATAACAACCCAAGTCAGAATAGGACAAAATGAATGGAAGACAAAGCTTCAAGCCTATTTTTCTTATTTCCTTATATTGAATCCTTCACCCCCTTTTCTAGGTAAGATAAGACACTCTTCAAAGGCCTACCCCTAAGGAGTAAACTAAATCTCAACCTTCCATGGAAGAAAGTTATAATGTATGTTAAAAAATAAAAATGAAGGCAAGAAGGTACATGTTGACTAAAATTATCAACATTTCAAATAACAATTGCATCTGTCTCTATAGTGAGATGTCTTACTCACCTCACCCCAAGCCTGGGTGTGAGAACCATTCCTCTATTTACCTAGGTCCATGTATCACTTTATGTTCCTAGCAATTTCTTACCAGCTCTCAAACAGGTGGATGTGTGGTCCTTCTCTGTGATAAAATGATTGGCTGCTTCTGAGATATGTAGGAATAGCTCTCAGGCCCCATGCTGCTTTTCCACAGTACCACAATGAAATCCTACCATCTCTATGAGAAAAGCTCTGTGCTTTTAGAACCATGCTTCTTCACTCTTGAACTTGTATTCTGCTGGAGAGGAATGGTGGGTAACAGAGATGATATAAAAAGCAGATGAGATCATCAAATAGTCCAGTTTGGGGAAGCTGTTTACTCAGACATATGGACACGTTTTATGGACATATAGTTACTTTACTTTCCTTAAATACTTCCAGATGCTTTGACTATACTTATAGAAAATAGCCTGCTCACTCTTTCTGGATTGAGCTTGTTCTGGCATCTCTCTTGTTCAGTCTGAACTCTGTTAAAGCTCTGGATTCTGGCTGTTCTATGCAGCCATCCTACCAAGTTGATGCTATTTCTTATTTAATCTCCCTCCCCATCCCTTCCTTTTCTTTCTTTATTTTGTTTTCTTTTCTGTATTTGGCATATGTTTCTCTGCAAATCTAACCTACTCCAATGACTGTAGCATCATGCATTTGTGTGGTCTCTGCCAACCCTTACTCTGCTGTTCTTTAGGACAAAATCTGCTTTTCCATCTCTTTGGTTTTCACACATTAAAGAAGTGATTTTGGTACACATAATTAGAAAAACTTTTTTGTGTGAGGAGAGCAGGGAAGTATCTCTCTATAGAAAAGGAATTTAAGCAGACACAATAATTTTATATTTAAAGTTATTTACCTAACCTTTACTAGAAATTACTCTTTAATACCATGTGAATATTTTAAAATTTTCTTGATAGTTATTTAAAAATTGTCAATCATGCTCTACCTAGTTATTTATTAGAACATTTATTTGGTTTAAGACATACATGCATTGGACATTTCTCCACCCAAAGAACAACAACATAAGCTGATTAATCAGGTTAAAATTTAAAATATTGAGGGAAGCAGGTAGTCCAACTTCTGATATTCACCTTACCTTCCCCTCCTCTCTGTTTAATACCTCAGCCTCACACCCAACTCTAGCAAAACACCTGATGTGCTCCCCCTTCCACTCTGCTTCACCTTTAAGGGGTCAAGTAGGCCTTTATCAAACAACTCACCACTTTATCCAAGTCCTCAACCCCAACAGGCATTCCCTTGGAGCTTGTAGGCCAATCTGATCAGAGAAACAGGAAACTGCAAATATCTCCACTTCTCTATATCCAGCTCAGTAGCATACCATCTGCTCCTGCCTCCACTTCATTTTTTGCCCTATCTATAAGAGATCAATCAGACCATCTCCTCCAACCTCCCTTCCTCTGACTCATCCTATTATCCTAGTTCTCTATACTATCAGGAATTCTCTGGCAATCCTTAACCAATTTGACCAGCAAAGTGGGTAAGCTAAGTTCAGATCATCACCTCTCCCACTTCTCCAAGTCCTGTTCCTCAGCTCTGTAGCATAGCATACCACCTACTGCAGTCTACCCTCCCTCCCTACTCCAATCTCTAACAGATTGCATGAAACTTCTCCTCCAAATTTAGTTCACCTATCACTTTATCAACCCCTGGAAAATCATAGGTGTGGTGGTCTGAATAGGAATGATGGACATAGGTTCGTCATATATTTGAATGCTTAGTCAGCAGGCAGTGGCACTATTTGAAAGGATAACAAGGATTTAGAGGTGTGGTTTTTCTGCAAGAAGTATGTCACTGGGGGTGGGTTTTGAGGTTTCAAAGCCTTGTGCCAAGTCCAGAGTATCTCTTACTCTGTTTTTAGGTCAATGTATGGCTCTAAACTACTGCTCCAGTGCCAGGCTCCCTGCTGTGATGATAATGGATTAAACCTCTAAAATTGTAAGCAAGTCACCAATTAAATGCTTTCTTTGTTTAGTGTTACTTTATTCATCATGTGTCTCCACAACAATAGAACAGCAACTAAGACAAGCTACTCCAGCCAGGGAAGAATAGAGCCTAGCTTTGGATCTTTACTTCTTTTACAGCCTTGGTCTTACCTCCAACTCTATAGCAGAACACCTATTTCAGTTTTCCCTCTTCTCTTTATCTTCACCAGATCAATCAGATCTTTTCCCCAGACCTTCCTTCCTACTTACCTAGTTATCTCAGCCCTAAACTCCAGCAGGCATTCCCTGCGAACCCACTAACCAAGCTTGCCAGAGATGCAAGTAAGCCAAAGAAACATACACACAAACAAACAATAAACCCAAAACATGTGGGTGAGCTTCCAATATTCGCTCCCCCTCTTATCTTCTAAATCCAGTCCCACACCAAAGCACTGTAGCAGACTACTTGTCTCCTCTCCCCACTCTCTAAACCCAATTCCAAGAAAATAGGCAGATCCTGAGCAAACACTATGTTTTCCTCCCTCTTCTGGATCTACTGAGCTCCTATGCTTTTAGCCGATCCTCATTCATAAGTTTCAGCTCCTAATACCTGGAAATACCGTTAACCAATATCCCCAGTGGTCACACCTAAGAAAAACCAAGAAGAATTCTCTACCAGGTTGCAACTATATCCTCCTAAAAACCACAGAGGGCAACAGAAACCAAGAAACAAAACACCCACACAACAAAGACCAGATTTCACCACTAGAATTGTAGTCATCCTGAATCCACAGGCTTAGTTTTTGGCATAAAATCACAATCAGTAGTAGCCAGGATAATATGCCTTTACTAGATCTATGACAGTAGTCCCTGGGAAATGCAACAAAGCTGAAGCACAAGAACAAAACTAAAATAGCCTCTACGAAAATTAAAGAGAAAATTAATAAATACCTCGACAAACCTATGAAACATAAATAAAAAGTAAAAGTAAATGAATAAAACAGTTCAAGACCTAAAAGTGGAAATAGAATCAATAAAGAAATGCAGATTGAGGGAAATCTGTAAATGAGAAATTTAGGAACTTGAAGGAATCTCAGCGGCGAGCCTCACCAACAAGATAAAAGAATACATTCCATTTCAGGCATTAAAGACATGGTAAAAGAAAGGGATATATCAATCAAAGAAAGTTAAACCTAAAGATATCTTAGCACAAACCCACAGGAGATCTGAGACATAGTAAAAAGACCAAATCTAAAAATAATGGGAATAGGAGAATGAGATATCTATCTACCACCTATCTATCCATATCTACACTTTACACTACAGGTTATTTGAATACATATTAGGACTGCCAGTTTATAGTGTGTATGGAATTTCTAAATGGGTCTCGGTATCTATATCTGTTTCTTTTCTTGTACCTTTTCTTGGGCTCTTTATTTTTTGTTTGTTTGTTTTGACCTATTCTGATGTGTTTGTTTTGTATATTATATTTTATTATTAACCCTTGGAAGTTTGCTTGTTTTCTAATAAGAAATAGAAATGGTTATATTCAGAAGGGAGTGAAGATGGAGAATTGTAATCATGATAAATTACATAACAAAAAAATCTATTTTCAATAAATTTTAAAATCTTCAGGGATTTTAAAATTATGGTATTTGTATTATTTTAAAAATTTCCAGGATTGGTTGCTAATTTCATTTCGTGTTTTCTGATCCACATCCCTATTTTATTATTTTGTTTTTCTTCTGGGACTTTCCTATTTCCCTCAACAAATTTCATAAAGCATTTTTATTACATTGATATTAAATCTAGTATAATATACATGTTGAATGTATTGGGTTTTTTAAATTGAGTTTTGATGAAGAGATTGTTACCATTCTATGCAACATAATTCACATTTAAATATTTTTCTATACTTTTAACACCTTAAAATGCCTCTACTCTGGAGAAGTTTGGTAAATATTTAACTCAGTTTTATCTGATATTTAAGGAGAACATTATTATCCAAGTTATTAAACAAATGGTAAACCCTTTTGAAAAATCTTGGACTTCTTCAATGGGTGTTTTAGATACATGTTTAGTTTAATATGATAGTAGCACCACATAAAATTGTAAAACAATGTCAAAAGATTTTGTGCATACCTTAGTCAGTTTCTTTCTGGGGCTACACCTAGCAAGAACAGGCTAGAATATGGCAGTCAAAATGCTATTATTGTTCCAGGCAAAAATAGAGATCATTTTGGTCAACTCAAGGATCTTTCCCATTTTATTTTTCTATCTCTTCCTTTGCTCCTCCTTTCTTTCTGACAAGCATTATGCCTCCATTTACATACTGCTCCCTTTATGAATCTTAAATAAATAAAACATATCATACATAATAGAACATATATGCATACAGCATATATGTATAAATTCTGAAATTGGATATACTGATTCAATGATACAAGATCGAGGAATCATAAGTAAACAGTACATATTATATATGTGCAACTGACCATTCTGCCAAAGTACAAAACAATACAATAGAGAAAATGCAGACTTTTTAATAAATGTGCTTAAAAAAACAGATATCCAAAGAGGAGAGGAATTCTGACCCAGTTCCTATCCCTGATTCAAAGCATTAACTCAAAATACTTAATTTTAAATCTTAATTTGAAATTTAAAACTTTTATCAAAAACATCTGGATCTAGACTTAGATAAAAATTTCTATAGGATTTCTGTAGATACACATGATCAAATTCAGCAGTCTTCCCTTATTATTTTTTCAGAGTTTTTGTGATGAAAGCAATTTTACTTTTGTTATATGCTATTAATGTAAAAATTGATACAAGCATGACTTTTTCCTTAGCCTCCTGATATGGGTGGTTTCATCATTGATTATAGGGACTGATGATTTTCATTTAACATATTACTAGATTCTATTTTCTAAATTGATAATAATTAGGATTCATGGTAATGAGCACTGACAGCCTATAGGTTTCTTATTTGTATAGTATTCTTTTAATTTTCATATGAGCCTAGTAGTTGTTTCACACAATGAATGGGTAAATGGTCCTTTGTTATAATTTAGTGGAGGTTGTTTAAATTTGGCATTGAGTTTTATTACTAAGTATTAGTTAACGTTCTCTAGTAGAACCATCTGGTCCAAGAGACTCTTAAGAGGGAATTATAACTAAGTATTCAATTTAATAGTTACTAGCTATATAAATCATCTTCTTCATGTAGTATGAGTTGGGGTTTATATTCTTCAAGGAATTGTTTCATATCCTTTGAGATATTATATTGCATGTAGTTGTTCATGGTATTTCATTACCTTTTTTCCCTAACAAACAGTAGTTAAATATTTTTATGAAGTATGATTTTTTGACACATCTGTACATATTACATTAAGGTAAACAGATCACCATTTCTTTTAGGAATTAGGAACATTTAAAATCTACTGCCTCAGCAATTTTAAGATATAAAGTGTTTTATTTTAATTGATCAGTAAAACTTCTTCCTTCTGTCTGAAACTTGGTACTTATTGGTAAACATCTGCCCTTTTAATAACAGAAGTCTCCGTTTCAAGCCTCTAGTAACTGCCCAAATTATTACTTTGAACTGATCATTTTACTAACCACTTCTATTAATTTTAGGAGCTTTTGGTATATTCTATATACCTGTTATTTTGGTTTTGATTCAAGTTGATTTCTCTTGATTTTTTCTAGAGAAGAAATTGTAGTAGTAAGAATATGATTAGATACATACTAATATGAACAGTGACAAATGTAAAATATTAAAGTCAAGTATTTAAAATATCTAAATTAGTATCCAAATGGCATGATTGTATAATGATGATTAACTTTCTGCTGTTAATCAAGACAGTAGTACTGAGCTCCTCTGATAAATTCTTTAAAGACTTTAAATCAATGTTTCCCACGTGGCTGGAAATTCAAAAGACCAATAAAACATTCAATACCATCAATAACAAGCTTAGTAATTAAATTTCTACCCTGCTCTCTTCAGTACAAAACAATGTATACTCAGCATCAGACAAGAGAGGTTCTAGAAAAAACAGCTGACACGGGTGTATCTGGGACTGTGGAATCAAAATTCATTCTAGAAAAATTCTAATGACTGGAAAGTACTGGCTGCTCTTCCAGAGATCCTGAGTTCAACTCCCAGCAACCACATATTGGCTTACAATCATCTGTAAGGAGATCTGTGCCCTCTTCCGGCACAAAGGTGTACTAAGACACTCATGTACATAAATAACTCTTTAAAAATAGCTCTGCCAGAGCCTGGCAAATACAGAGGCAGATGCTCGCAGCCAACCATTGGACTGAGCACGGGGTCCCCAATAGAGGAGTTAGAGAAAGAACTGAAGGAGCTGAAGGGGTTTGCAACCCATTGGAAGAGCAACAATATCAACCAACCAGACCCTCCCAGTGCTCCCAGGGACTAAACCATCAACCAAAGAGTACACATGGAGGGACCCATTGCTCCAGCTGCATATGTAGCAGAGGATGGCCTTGTAGGACATCAATGCAATGAAAGACCCTTGATCCTGTGAAGGCTCCATGCCCCAGTGTAGGGAAATACCAGGGCAGGGAGGTGGGAGTGGGTGGATGGGTGGGTGAGCACCTTCATAGAAGCAGGAGGAGGGAGGATGGGATAGAGCATTTCTGGAGGGGAAACTGGGAAAGGGGATAACATTTGAAATGTCAATAAATAAAATATGCAATAAAAAATCTTTAAAAATAAAATAAATCTTAGAAAAAATTCCAAAGACTTGTATATGAGGCTGTCTTTGCAATTAAATAGGACTCCTTCACAGCGGGTATAAAAAAATGGAGCTCAGATACCCTGACACAACAGTCACCTTGCTCATGAACAAATTGGGGTTGGTACACATAACATATTTTCTCAGGCCAAGTGATAAATACATCCTTCTAGTACAGGTCTTTCCTATCCTTTTAACATGTCAACTCATACTTTAAGGGAGTGGGAGTATGGTGACTTGGATTTACTGATGTTCGTTAACACTCAGCCACTCTGAAATTTCTTGCTTGAAAGTAACTTAAGCCACTTTTATCTTCCCAACTACTCCCTCTCCCAATCAACAACTTTCTTTTTAGTTAGGTATTTTTTGGTGAAGAAACTGACAAATCCCTTCCTAGTTCTCAGTTTGCCTTAGCACCCAATTTACTCTTGACTCCTCTACCATTTTCCTGGTTATCTACTTGGCAAGCCATTCAGCAATTTCCCCTTGTGACTGCTCTGTCAATGGGGGGGTTCAAAGGTATAACTAGCTACAAATGAGACTCTAACTACACCAGAGACTACATGTCTGTTTCACTTACTTATTTGAAAAGGACTGGAGTGGAACTCTCCTTTGAAATAAAATGTTAAAATTCAGTCCTATTCTTTTAGTGATCAGTTCTGGACACAAATGCTGAGTCACAAATGTATGCAAATGTATGCTGTTACAATCACTGTAATTTTGCAATGAAAATAGTCAGAGAGCCAAGCTATTAAGTTTTTAACATAGGGATGTGAATCTGTGCTTATGTGGAATGAGTTAGTTTTAAGTCATTAGTATATAAAATATAGACATTAATGAAATATTTTCAATGATTTATTGAAAATGACTCAATTATAATCCATTGAAAGTTATATTTTTATTTTGCTTATTTTGTGAATCTCTTATATTATATTTTAAGAACTGAGCCTAAACAGAATTTGCTTGAAGGTGATCTTCAAGTCTGTAGCTTTCCATTTCCTCTAATAAAATATGAGAAGTATGAATTTTATATCATTGTGAAATTAATGATAACAGCTAGTATTGTGCTATTGTCATGTTTAGAAGATATCTGAATGTATAAAATGCATTACAATTTTTATAATAGTCACTAGAAATTATCTTTACTTACTAATGTCTTTTTATTTATACAGTGTGTGTGTGTGTGTGTTTGCATGCCCGCAAGAGAGAGAGAGAGAGAGAGAGAGAGAGAGAGAGAGAGAGAGAGAG